>CAKJTU040000023.1:83396-131252 GCA_917834065.1 Ceutorhynchus assimilis | reverse complement strand
ACAAAATCTCGACAAAAAAAAAAATTGAAATTTCATCGTTTTAGTAGGAAGGTACCCCCCTTATGATTTTTTGGAAAATTTTGAAAAGTCATAACTTTTTTTCTATTATAGATAGAAAGCTGAATCTTTCACTGAAAATTATGCTTTTCAAAGGACTACAATCCCTGAAAATTTCAGCTCATTGACACTTATAGTTCCTGAGATAAAATCGTGCTAAGCAATTGTGGTGATTTATCAATTTTTCAATTTTTCTGAGTGCCTTTTTTCATAGATTTTGGCTTCAAATCTGAGAATAATTTAGTTTATGGAGTTCAGGGTATCACGAGGGACCATTAGGACACAAAATCTCGACAAAAAAAAAATTGAAATTTCATCGTTTTAGTAGGAAGGTACCCCCCTTATGATTTTTTTGGAAAATTTTGAAAAGTCATAACTTTTTTTCTATTATAGATAGAAAGCTGAATCTTTCACTGAAAATTATGCTTTTCAAAGGACTACAATCCCCTGAAAATTTCAGCTCATTGACACTTATAGTTCCTGAGATAAAATCGTGCTAAGCAATTGTGGTGATTTATCAATTTTTCAATTTTTTCTGAGTGCCTTTTTTTCATAGATTTTGGCTTCAAATCTGAGAATAATTTAGTTTATGGAGTTCAGGGTATCACGAGGGACCATTAGGACACAAAATCTCGACAAAAAAAAAATTGAAATTTCATCGTTTTAGTAGGAAGGTACCCCCCTTATGATTTTTTTTGGAAAATTTTGAAAAGTCATAACTTTTTTTCTATTATAGATAGAAAGCTGAATCTTTCACTGAAAATTATCCTTTTCAAAGGACTACAATCCCTGAAAATTTCAGCTCATTGACACTTATAGTTCCTGAGATAAATCGTGCTAAGCAATTGTGGTGATTATCAATTTTTCAATTTTTCTGAGTGCCTTTTTTCATAGATTTTGGCTTCAAATCTGAGAATAATTTAGTTTATGGAGTTCAGGGTATCACGAGGGACCATTAGGACACAAAATCTCGACAAAAAAAAAATTGAAATTTCATCGTGTTAGTAGGAAGGTACCCCCCTTATGATTTTTTTTGGAAAATTTTGAAAAGTCATAACTTTTTTTCTATTATAGATAGAAAGCTGAATCTTTCACTGAAAATTATCCTTTTCAAAGGACTACAATCCCTGAAAATTTCAGCTCATTGACACTTATAGTTCCTGAGATAAAATCGTGCTAAGCAATTGTGGTGATTTATCAATTTTTCAATTTTTCTGAGTGCCTTTTTTCATAGATTTTGGCTTCAAATCTGAGAATAATTTAGTTTATGGAGTTCAGGGTATCACGAGGGACCATTAGGACACAAAATCTCGACAAAAAAAAAATTGAAATTTCATCGTTTTAGTAGGAAGGTACCCCCCTTATGATTTTTTTGGAAAATTTTGAAAAGTCATAACTTTTTTTCTATTATAGATAGAAAGCTGAATCTTTCACTGAAAATTATCCTTTTCAAAGGACTACAATCCCTGAAAATTTCAGCTCATTGACACTTATAGTTCCTGAGATAAAATCGTGCTAAGCAATTGTGGTGATTTATCAATTTTTTCAATTTTTCTGAGTGCCTTTTTTCATAGATTTTGGCTTCAAATCTGAGAATAATTTAGTTTATGGAGTTCAGGGTATCACGAGGGACCATTAGGACACAAAATCTCGACAAAAAAAAAATTGAAATTTCATCGTGTTAGTAGGAAGGTACCCCCCTTATGATTTTTTTTGGAAAATTTTGAAAAGTCATAACTTTTTTTCTATTATAGATAGAAAGCTGAATCTTTCACTGAAAATTATCCTTTTCAAAGGACTACAATCCCTGAAAATTTCAGCTCATTGACACTTATAGTTCCTGAGATAAAATCGTGCTAAGCAATTGTGGTGATTTATCAATTTTTCAATTTTTCTGAGTGCCTTTTTTCATAGATTTTGGCTTCAAATCTGAGAATAATTTAGTTTATGGAGTTCAGGGTATCACGAGGGACCATTAGGACACAAAATCTCGACAAAAAAAAATTTGAAATTTCATCGTTTAGTAGGAAGGTACCCCCCTTATGATTTTTTCGGAAAATTTTGAAAAGTCATAACTTTTTTTCTATTATAGATAGAAAGCTGAATCTTTCACTGAAAATTATCCTTTTCAAAGGACTACAATCCCTGAAAATTTCAGCTCATTGACACTTATAGTTCCTGAGATAAAATCGTGCTAAGCAATTGTGGTGATTTATCAATTTTTCAATTTTTCTGAGTGCCTTTTTTCATAGATTTTGGCTTCAAATCTGAGAATAATTTAGTTTATGGAGTTCAGGGTATCACGAGGGACCATTAGGACACAAAATCTCGACAAAAAAAAATTTGAAATTTCATCGTTTTAGTAGGAAGGTACCCCCCTTATGATTTTTTTTGGAAAATTTTGAAAAGTCATAACTTTTTTTTCTATTATAGATAGAAAGCTGAATCTTTCACTGAAAATTATCCTTTTCAAAGGACTACAATCCCTGAAAATTTCAGCTCATTGACACTTATAGTTCCTGAGATAAAATCGTGCTAAGCAATTGTGGTGATTTATCAATTTTTCAATTTTTCTGAGTGCCTTTTTTCATAGATTTTGGCTTCAAATCTGAGAATAATTTAGTTTATGGAGTTCAGGGTATCACGAGGGACCATTAGGACACAAAATCTCCAGAAAAAAAAAATTTGAAATTTCATCGTTTTATTAAGAAGGTACCCCCCTTATGATTTTTTTGGAAAATTTTGAAAAGTCATAACTTTTTTTCTATTATAGATAGAAAGCTGAATCTTTCACTGAAAATTATCATTTTCAAAGGACTACAATCTCTGAAAAATTTCAGCTCATTGACACTTATAGTTCCTGAGATAAAATCGTGCTAAGCAATTGTGGTGATTTATCAATTTTTCAATTTTTCTGAGTGCCTTTTTTCATAGATTTTGGCTACAAATCTGAGAATAATTTAGTTTATGGAGTTCAGGGTATCACGAGGGACCATTAGGACACAAAATCTCCAGAAAAAAAAATTTGAAATTTCATCGTTTTAGTAGGAAGGTACCCCCCTTATGATTTTTTTGGAAAATTTTGAAAAGTCATAACTTTTTTTCTATTATAGATAGAAAGCTGAATCTTTCACTGAAAATTATCCTTTTCAAAGGACTACAATCCCTGAAAATTTCAGCTCATTGACACTTATAGTTCCTGAGATAAAATCGTGCTAAGCAATTGTGATGATTTATCAATTTTTCAATTTTTCTGAGTGCCTTTTTTCATAGATTTTGGCTACAAATCTGAGAATAATTTAGTTTATGGAGTTCAGGGTATCACGAGGGACCATTAGGACACAAAATCTCCAGAAAAAAAAATTTGAAATTTCATCGTTTTAGTAGGAAGGTACCCCCCTTATGATTTTTTTGGAAAATTTTGAAAGTCATAACTTTTTTTCTATTATAGATAGAAAGCTGAATCTTTCACTGAAAATTATCATTTTCAAAGGACTACAATCCCTGAAAATTTCAGCTCATTGACACTTATAGTTCCTGAGATAAAATCGTGCTAAGCAATTGTGATGATTTATCAATTTTTCAATTTTTCTGAGTGCCTTTTTTCATAGATTTTGGCTACAAATCTGAGAATAATTTAGTTTATGGAGTTCAGGGTATCACGAGGGACCATTAGGACACAAAATCTCGACAAAAAAAAATTTGAAATTTCATCGTTTTAGTAGGAAGGTACCCCCCTTATGATTTTTTTGGAAAATTTTGAAAAGTCATAACTTTTTTTCTATTATAGATAGAAAGCTGAATCTTTCACTGAAAATTATCATTTTCAAAGGACTACAATCCCTGAAAATTTCAGCTCATTGACACTTATAGTTCCTGAGATAAAATCGTGCTAAGCAATTGTGATGATTTATCAATTTTTCAATTTTTCTGAGTGCCTTTTTTCATAGATTTTGGCTACAAATCTGAGAATAATTTAGTTTATGGAGTTCAGGGTATCACGAGGGACCATTAGGACACAAAATCTCGACAAAAAAAAATTTGAAATTTCATCGTTTTAGTAGGAAGGTACCCCCCTTATGATTTTTTGGAAAATTTTGAAAAGTCATAACTTTTTTTCTATTATAGATAGAAAGCTGAATCTTTCACTGAAAATTATCATTTTCAAAGGACTACAATCCCTGAAAATTTCAGCTCATTGACACTTATAGTTCCTGAGATAAAATCGTGCTAAGCAATTGTGGTGATTTATCAATTTTTCAATTTTTCTGAGTGCCTTTTTTCATGGATTTTGGCTTCAAATCTGAGAATAATTTAGTTTATGGAGTTCAGGGTATCACGAGGAACCATCAGGATACAAAATCTCGACAAAAAAAAATTTGAAATTTCATCGTTTTATTAAGAAGGTACCCCCCTTATGATTTTTTTGGAAAATTTTGAAAAGTCATAACTTTTTTTCTATTATAGATAGAAAGCTGAATCTTTCACTGAAAATTAACCTTTTCAAAGGACTACAATCCCTGAAAATTTCAGCTCATTGACACTTATAGTTCCTGAGATAAAATCGTGCTAAGCAATTGTGATGATTTATCAATTTTTCAATTTTTCTGAGTGCCTTTTTTCATAGATTTTGGCTACAAATCTGAGAATAATTTAGTTTATGGAGTTCAGGGTATCACGAGGAACCATCAGGACACAAAATCTCGACAAAAAAAAATTTGAAATTTCATCGTTTTAGTAGGAAGGTACCCCCCTTATGATTTTTTTGGAAAATTTTGAAAAGTCATAACTTTTTTTTCTATTATAGATAGAAAGCTGAATCTTTCACTGAAAATTATCATTTTCAAAGGACTACAATCCCTGAAAATTTCAGCTCATTGACACTTATAGTTCCTGAGATAAAATCGTGCTAAGCAATTGTGGTGATTTATCAATTTTTCAATTTTTCTGAGTGCCTTTTTTCATGGATTTTGGCTTCAAATCTGAGAATAATTTAGTTTATGGAGTTCAGGGTATCACGAGGGACCATTAGGACACAAAATCTCGACAAAAAAAAATTTGAAATTTCATCGTTTTAGTAGGAAGGTACCCCCCTTATGATTTTTTTGGAAAATTTTGAAAAGTCATAACTTTTTTTCTATTATAGATAGAAAGCTGAATCTTTCACTGAAAATTATCATTTTCAAAGGACTACAATCCCTGAAAATTTCAGCTCATTGACACTTATAGTTCCTGAGATAAAATCGTGCTAAGCAATTGTGGTGATTTATCAATTTTTCAATTTTTCTGAGTGCCTTTTTTCATGGATTTTGGCTTCAAATCTGAGAATAATTTAGTTTATGGAGTTCAGGGTATCACGAGGAACCATCAGGATACAAAATCTCGACAAAAAAAAATTTGAAATTTCATCGTTTTATTAAGAAGGTACCCCCCTTATGATTTTTTTGGAAAATTTGAAAAGTCATAACTTTTTTTCTATTATAGATAGAAAGCTGAATCTTTCACTGAAAATTATCATTTTCAAAGGACTACAATCTCTGAAAATTTCAGCTCATTGACACTTATAGTTCCTGAGATAAAATCGTGCTAAGCAATTGTGGTGATTTATCAATTTTTCAATTTTCTGAGTGCCTTTTTTCATAGATTTTGGCTACAAATCTGAGAATAATTTAGTTTATGGAGTTCAGGGTATCACGAGGGACCATTAGGACACAAAATCTCCAGAAAAAAAAATTTGAAATTTCATCGTTTTAGTAGGAAGGTACCCCCCTTATGATTTTTTTGGAAAATTTTGAAAAGTCATAACTTTTTTTCTATTATAGATAGAAAGCTGAATCTTTCACTGAAAATTATCATTTTCAAAGGACTACAATCTCTGAAAATTTCAGCTCATTGACACTTATAGTTCCTGAGATAAAATCGTGCTAAGCAATTGTGGTGATTTATCAATTTTTCAATTTTTCTGAGTGCCTTTTTTCATAGATTTTGGCTACAAATCTGAGAATAATTTAGTTTATGGAGTTCAGGGTATCACGAGGGACCATTAGGACACAAAATCTCCAGAAAAAAAAATTTGAAATTTCATCGTTTTAGTAGGAAGGTACCCCCCTTATGATTTTTTTGGAAAATTTTGAAAAGTCATAACTTTTTTTCTATTATAGATAGAAAGCTGAATCTTTCACTGAAAATTATCCTTTTCAAAGGACTACAATCCCTGAAAATTTCAGCTCATTGACACTTATAGTTCCTGAGATAAAATCGTGCTAAGCAATTGTGGTGATTTATCAATTTTTCAATTTTTCTGAGTGCCTTTTTTCATAGATTTTGGCTACAAATCTGAGAATAATTTAGTTTATGGAGTTCAGGGTATCACGAGGAACCATCAGGACACAAAATCTCGACAAAAAAAAATTTGAAATTTCATCGTTTTAGTAGGAAGGTACCCCCCTTATGATTTTTTTGGAAAATTTTGAAAAGTCATAACTTTTTTTCTATTATAGATAGAAAGCTGAATCTTTCACTGAAAATTATCATTTTCAAAGGACTACAATCCCTGAAAATTTCAGCTCATTGACACTTATAGTTCCTGAGATAAAATCGTGCTAAGCAATTGTGGTGATTTATCAATTTTTCAATTTTTCTGAGTGCCTTTTTTCATGGATTTTGGCTTCAAATCTGAGAATAATTTAGTTTATGGAGTTCAGGGTATCACGAGGGACCATTAGGACACAAAATCTCGACAAAAAAAAATTTGAAATTTCATCGTTTTAGTAGGAAGGTACCCCCCTTATGATTTTTTGGAAAATTTTGAAAAGTCATAACTTTTTTTCTATTATAGATAGAAAGCTGAATCTTTCACTGAAAATTATCATTTTCAAAGGACTACAATCTCTGAAAATTTCAGCTCATTGACACTTATAGTTCCTGAGATAAAATCGTGCTAAGCAATTGTGGTGATTTATCAATTTTTCAATTTTTCTGAGTGCCTTTTTTCATAGATTTTGGCTACAAATCTGAGAATAATTTAGTTTATGGAGTTCAGGGTATCACGAGGGACCATTAGGACACAAAATCTCCAGAAAAAAAATTTGAAATTTCATCGTTTTAGTAGGAAGGTACCCCCCTTATGATTTTTTTGGAAAATTTTGAAAAGTCATAACTTTTTTTCTATTATAGATAGAAAGCTGAATCTTTCACTGAAAATTATCCTTTTCAAAGGACTACAATCCCTGAAAATTTCAGCTCATTGACACTTATAGTTCCTGAGATAAAATCGTGCTAAGCAATTGTGGTGATTTATCAATTTTTCAATTTTTCTGAGTGCCTTTTTTCATGGATTTTGGCTTCAAATCTGAGAATAATTTAGTTTATGGAGTTCAGGGTATCACGAGGGACCATTAGGACACAAAATCTCGACAAAAAAAAATTTGAAATTTCATCGTTTTAGTAGGAAGGTACCCCCCTTATGATTTTTTTGGAAAATTTTGAAAAGTCATAACTTTTTTTCTATTATAGATAGAAAGCTGAATCTTTCACTGAAAATTATCATTTTCAAAGGACTACAATCCCTGAAAATTTCAGCTCATTGACACTTATAGTTCCTGAGATAAAATCGTGCTAAGCAATTGTGGTGATTTATCAATTTTTCAATTTTTCTGAGTGCCTTTTTTCATGGATTTTGGCTTCAAATCTGAGAATAATTTAGTTTATGGAGTTCAGGGTATCACGAGGAACCATCAGGATACAAAATCTCGACAAAAAAAAATTTGAAATTTCATCGTTTTATTAAGAAGGTACCCCCCTTATGATTTTTTTGGAAAATTTTGAAAAGTCATAACTTTTTTTCTATTATAGATAGAAAGCTGAATCTTTCACTGAAAATTATCATTTTCAAAGGACTACAATCTCTGAAAATTTCAGCTCATTGACACTTATAGTTCCTGAGATAAAATCGTGCTAAGCAATTGTGGTGATTTATCAATTTTTCAATTTTTCTGAGTGCCTTTTTTCATAGATTTTGGCTACAAATCTGAGAATAATTTAGTTTATGGAGTTCAGGGTATCACGAGGGACCATTAGGACACAAAATCTCCAGAAAAAAAAATTTGAAATTTCATCGTTTTAGTAGGAAGGTACCCCCCTTATGATTTTTTTGGAAAATTTTGAAAAGTCATAACTTTTTTTCTATTATAGATAGAAAGCTGAATCTTTCACTGAAAATTATCATTTTCAAAGGACTACAATCTCTGAAAATTTCAGCTCATTGACACTTATAGTTCCTGAGATAAAATCGTGCTAAGCAATTGTGGTGATTTATCAATTTTTCAATTTTTCTGAGTGCCTTTTTTCATGGATTTTGGCTTCAAATCTGAGAATAATTTAGTTTATGGAGTTCAGGGTATCACGAGGAACCATCAGGACACAAAATCTCGACAAAAAAAAATTTGAAATTTCATCGTTTTATTAAGAAGGTACCCCCCTTATGATTTTTTTGGAAAATTTTGAAAAGTCATAACTTTTTTTCTATTATAGATAGAAAGCTGAATCTTTCACTGAAAATTAACCTTTTCAAAGGACTACAATCCCTGAAATTTTCAGCTCATTGACACTTATAGTTCCTGAGATAAAATCGTGCTAAGCAATTGTGATGATTTATCAATTTTTCAATTTTTCTGAGTGCCTTTTTTCATAGATTTTGGCTACAAATCTGAGAATAATTTAGTTTATGGAGTTCAGGGTATCACGAGGAACCATCAGGACACAAAATCTCGACAAAAAAAAATTTGAAATTTCATCGTTTTAGTAGGAAGGTACCCCCCTTATGATTTTTTTGGAAAATTTTGAAAAGTCATAACTTTTTTTCTATTATAGATAGAAAGCTGAATCTTTCACTGAAAATTATCATTTTCAAAGGACTACAATCCCTGAAAATTTCAGCTCATTGACACTTATAGTTCCTGAGATAAAATCGTGCTAAGCAATTGTGGTGATTTATCAATTTTTCAATTTTTCTGAGTGCCTTTTTTCATGGATTTTGGCTTCAAATCTGAGAATAAATTTAGTTTATGGAGTTCAGGGTATCACGAGGGACCATTAGGACACAAAATCTCGACAAAAAAAAATTTGAAATTTCATCGTTTTAGTAGGAAGGTACCCCCCTTATGATTTTTTTGGAAAATTTTGAAAAATCATAACTTTTTTTCTATTATAGATAGAAAGCTGAATCTTTCACTGAAAATTATCATTTTCAAAGGACTACAATCCCTGAAAATTTCAGCTCATTGACACTTATAGTTCCTGAGATAAAATCGTGCTAAGCAATTGTGGTGATTTATCAATTTTTCAATTTTTCTGAGTGCCTTTTTTCATGGATTTTGGCTTCAAATCTGAGAATAATTTAGTTTATGGAGTTCAGGGTATCACGAGGAACCATCAGGATACAAAATCTCGACAAAAAAAAAATTTGAAATTTCATCGTTTTATTAAGAAGGTACCCCCCCTTATGATTTTTTTGGAAAATTTTGAAAAGTCATAACTTTTTTTCTATTATAGATAGAAAGCTGAATCTTTCACTGAAAATTATCATTTTCAAAGGACTACAATCTCTGAAAATTTCAGCTCATTGACACTTATAGTTCCTGAGATAAAATCGTGCTAAGCAATTGTGGTGATTTATCAATTTTTCAATTTTTCTGAGTGCCTTTTTTCATAGATTTTGGCTACAAATCTGAGAATAATTTAGTTTATGGAGTTCAGGGTATCACGAGGGACCATTAGGACACAAAATCTCCAGAAAAAAAAATTTGAAATTTCATCGTTTTAGTAGGAAGGTACCCCCCTTATGATTTTTTTGGAAAATTTTGAAAAGTCATAACTTTTTTTCTATTATAGATAGAAAGCTGAATCTTTCACTGAAAATTATCATTTTCAAAGGACTACAATCTCTGAAAATTTCAGCTCATTGACACTTATAGTTCCTGAGATAAAATCGTGCTAAGCAATTGTGGTGATTTATCAATTTTTCAATTTTTCTGAGTGCCTTTTTTCATAGATTTTTGGCTACAAATCTGAGAATAATTTAGTTTATGGAGTTCAGGGTATCACGAGGGACCATTAGGACACAAAATCTCCAGAAAAAAAAATTTGAAATTTCATCGTTTTAGTAGGAAGGTACCCCCCTTATGATTTTTTTGGAAAATTTTGAAAAGTCATAACTTTTTTTCTATTATAGATAGAAAGCTGAATCTTTCACTGAAAATTATCCTTTTCAAAGGACTACCAATCCCTGAAAATTTCAGCTCATTGACACTTATAGTTCCTGAGATAAAATCGTGCTAAGCAATTGTGATGATTTATCAATTTTTCAATTTTTCTGAGTGCCTTTTTTCATAGATTTTGGCTACAAATCTGAGAATAATTTAGTTTATGGAGTTCAGGGTATCACGAGGAACCATCAGGACACAAAATCTCGACAAAAAAAAATTTGAAGTTTCATCGTTTTAGTAAGAAGGTACCCCCCCTTATTATTTTTTTGGAAAATTTTGAAAAGTCATAACTTTTTTTCTATTATAGATAGAAAGCTGAATCTTTCACTGAAAATTATCATTTTCAAAGGACTACAATCCCTGAAAATTTCAGCTCATTGACACTTATAGTTCCTGAGATAAAATCGTGCTAAGCAATTGTGGTGATTTATCAATTTTTCAATTTTTCTGAGTGCCTTTTTTCATGGATTTTGGCTTCAAATCTGAGAATAATTTAGTTTATGGAGTTCAGGTATCACGAGGGACCATTAGGACACAAAATCTCGACAAAAAAAAATTTGAAATTTCATCGTTTTAGTAGGAAGGTACCCCCCTTATGATTTTTTTGGAAAATTTTGAAAAGTCATAACTTTTTTTCTATTATAGATAGAAAGCTGAATCTTTCACTGAAAATTATCATTTTCAAAGGACTACAATCCCTGAAAATTTCAGCTCATTGACACTTATAGTTCCTGAGATAAAATCGTGCTAAGCAATTGTGGTGATTTATCAATTTTTCAATTTTTCTGAGTGCCTTTTTTTCATGGATTTTGGCTTCAAATCTGAGAATAATTTAGTTTATGGAGTTCAGGGTATCACGAGGAACCATCAGGATACAAAATCTCGACAAAAAAAAATTTGAAATTTCATCGTTTTATTAAGAAGGTACCCCCCTTATGATTTTTTTGGAAAATTTTGAAAAGTCATAACTTTTTTTCTATTATAGATAGAAAGCTGAATCTTTCACTGAAAATTATCATTTTCAAAGGACTACAATCTCTGAAAATTTCAGCTCATTGACACTTATAGTTCCTGAGATAAAATCGTGCTAAGCAATTGTGGTGATTTATCAATTTTTCAATTTTTCTGAGTGCCTTTTTTCATAGATTTTGGCTACAAATCTGAGAATAATTTAGTTTATGGAGTTCAGGGTATCACGAGGGACCATTAGGACACAAAATCTCCAGAAAAAAAAATTTGAAATTTCATCGTTTTAGTAGGAAGGTACCCCCCTTATGATTTTTTTGGAAAATTTTGAAAAGTCATAATCTTTTTTTCTATTATAGATAGAAAGCTGAATCTTTCACTGAAAATTATCCTTTTCAAAGGACTACAATCCCTGAAAATTTCAGCTCATTGACACTTATAGTTCCTGAGATAAAATCGTGCTAAGCAATTGTGGTGATTTATCAATTTTTCAATTTTTCTGAGTGCCTTTTTTCATGGATTTTGGCTTCAAATCTGAGAATAATTTAGTTTATGGAGTTCAGGGTATCACGAGGGACCATTAGGACACAAAATCTCGACAAAAAAAAATTTGAAATTTCATCGTTTTAGTAGGAAGGTACCCCCCTTATGATTTTTTTGGAAAATTTTGAAAAGTCATAACTTTTTTTCTATTATAGATAGAAAGCTGAATCTTTCACTGAAAATTATCATTTTCAAAGGACTACAATCCCTGAAAATTTCAGCTCATTGACACTTATAGTTCCTGAGATAAAATCGTGCTAAGCAATTGTGGTGATTTATCAATTTTTTCAATTTTTCTGAGTGCCTTTTTTCATGGATTTTGGCTTCAAATCTGAGAATAATTTAGTTTATGGAGTTCAGGGTATCACGAGGAACCATCAGGATACAAAATCTCGACAAAAAAAAATTTGAAATTTCATCGTTTTATTAAGAAGGTACCCCCCTTATGATTTTTTTGGAAAATTTTGAAAAGTCATAACTTTTTTTCTATTATAGATAGAAAGCTGAATCTTTCACTGAAAATTATCATTTTCAAAGGACTACAATCTCTGAAAATTTCAGCTCATTGACACTTATAGTTCCTGAGATAAAATCGTGCTAAGCAATTGTGGTGATTTATCAATTTTTCAATTTTTCTGAGTGCCTTTTTTCATAGATTTTGGCTACAAATCTGAGAATAATTTAGTTTATGGAGTTCAGGGGTATCACGAGGGACCATTAGGACACAAAATCTCCAGAAAAAAAAATTTGAAATTTCATCGTTTTAGTAGGAAGGTACCCCCCTTATGATTTTTTTGGAAAATTTTGAAAAGTCATAACTTTTTTTCTATTATAGATAGAAAGCTGAATCTTTCACTGAAAATTATCATTTTCAAAGGACTACAATCTCTGAAAATTTCAGCTCATTGACACTTATAGTTCCTGAGATAAAATCGTGCTAAGCAATTGTGGTGATTTATCAATTTTTCAATTTTTCTGAGTGCCTTTTTTCATGGATTTTGGCTTCAAATCTGAGAATAATTTAGTTTATGGAGTTCAGGGTATCACGAGGAACCATCAGGATACAAAATCTCCAGAAAAAAAAATTTGAAATTTCATCGTTTTAGTAGGAAGGTACCCCCCTTATGATTTTTTTGGAAAATTTTGAAAAGTCATAACTTTTTTTCTATTATAGATAGAAAGCTGAATCTTTCACTGAAAATTATCATTTTCAAAGGACTACAATCTCTGAAAATTTCAGCTCATTGACACTTATAGTTCCTGAGATAAAATCGTGCTAAGCAATTGTGGTGATTTATCAATTTTTCAATTTTTCTGAGTGCCTTTTTTCATAGATTTTGGCTACAAATCTGAGAATAATTTAGTTTATGGAGTTCAGGGTATCACGAGGGACCATTAGGACACAAAATCTCCAGAAAAAAAAATTTGAAATTTCATCGTTTTAGTAGGAAGGTACCCCCCTTATGATTTTTTTGGAAAATTTTGAAAAGTCATAACTTTTTTTCTATTATAGATAGAAAGCTGAATCTTTCACTGAAAATTATCCTTTTCAAAGGACTACAATCCCTGAAAATTTCAGCTCATTGACACTTATAGTTCCTGAGATAAAATCGTGCTAAGCAATTGTGATGATTTATCAATTTTTCAATTTTTCTGAGTGCCTTTTTTCATAGATTTTGGCTACAAATCTGAGAATAATTTAGTTTATGGAGTTCAGGGTATCACGAGGGACCATTAGGACACAAAATCTCCAGAAAAAAAAATTTGAAATTTCATCGTTTTAGTAGGAAGGTACCCCCCTTATGATTTTTTTGGAAAATTTTGAAAAGTCATAACTTTTTTTCTATTATAGATAGAAAGCTGAATCTTTCACTGAAAATTATCCTTTTCAAAGGACTACAATCCCTGAAAATTTCTGCTCATTGACACTTATAGTTCCTGAGATAAAATCGTGCTAAGCAATTGTGGTGATTTATCAATTTTTCAATTTTTCTGAGTGCCTTTTTTCATAGATTTTGGCTACAAATCTGAGAATAATTTAGTTTATGGAGTTCAGGGTATCACGAGGGACCATTAGGACACAAAATCCTCCAGAAAAAAAAAATTTGAAATTTCATCGTTTTAGTAGGAAGGTACCCCCCCTTATGATTTTTTTGGAAAATTTTGAAAAGTCATAACTTTTTTTCTATTATAGATAGAAAGCTGAATCTTTCACTGAAAATTATCCTTTTCAAAGGACTACAATCCCTGAAAATTTCTGCTCATTGACACTTATAGTTCCTGAGATAAAATCGTGCTAAGCAATTGTGGTGATTTATCAATTTTTCAATTTTTCTGAGTGCCTTTTTTCATAGATTTTGGCTACAAATCTGAGAATAATTTAGTTTATGGAGTTCAGGGTATCACGAGGGACCATTAGGACACAAAATCTCCAGAAAAAAAAATTTGAAATTTCATCGTTTTAGTAGGAAGGTACCCCCCTTATGATTTTTTTGGAAAATTTTGAAAAGTCATAACTTTTTTTCTATTATAGATAGAAAGCTGAATCTTTCACTGAAAATTATCCTTTTCAAAGGACTACAATCCCTGAAAATTTCTGCTCATTGACACTTATAGTTCCTGAGATAAAATCGTGCTAAGCAATTGTGGTGATTTATCAATTTTTTCAATTTTTCTGAGTGCCTTTTTTTCATAGATTTTGGCTACAAATCTGAGAATAATTTAGTTTATGGAGTTCAGGGTATCACGAGGGACCATTAGGACACAAAATCTCGACAAAAAAAAAATTGAAATTTCATCGTTTTAGTAGGAAGGTACCCCCCCTTATGATTTTTTTGGAAAATTTTGAAAAGTCATAACTTTTTTTCTATTATAGATAGAAAGCTGAATCTTTCACTGAAAAATTATCTTTTTCAAAGGACTAACAATCCCTGAAAATTTCAGCTCATTGACACTTATAGTTCCAGAGATAAAATCGTGCTAAGCAATTGTGGTGATTTATCAATTTTTCAATTTTTCTGAGTGCCTTTTTTCATAGATTTTGGCTTCAAATCTGAGAATAATTTAGTTTATGGAGTTCAGGGTATCACGAGGGACCATTAGGAAACAAAATCTCGACAAAAAAAAATTTGAAATTTCATCGTTTTAGTAGGAAGGTACCCCCCTTATGATTTTTTTGGAAAATTTTGAAAAGTCATAACTTTTTTCTAATATAGATAGAAAGCTGAATCTTTCACTGAAAATTATCCTTTTCAAAGGACTACAATCCTGAAAATTTCAGCTCATTGACACTTACAGTTCCTGAGATAAAATCGTGCTAAGCAATTGTGGTGATTTATCAATTTTTCAATTTTTCTGAGTGCCTTTTTTTCATAGATTTTGGCTTCAAATCTGAGAATAATTTAGTTTATGGAGTTCAGGGTATCACGAGGGACCATTAGGACACAAAATCTCGACAAAAAAAAATTTGAAATTTCATCGTTTTAGTAGGAAGGTACCCCCCTTATGATTTTTTTGGAAAATTTTGAAAAGTCATAACTTTTTTTCTATTATAGATAGAAAGCTGAATCTTTCACTGAAAATTATCCTTTTCAAAGGACTACAATCCCTGAAAATTTCAGCTCATTGACACTTATAGTTCCTGAGATAAAATCGTGCTAAGCAATTGTGGTGATTTATCAATTTTTCAATTTTTCTGAGTGCCTTTTTTCATAGATTTTGGCTTCAAATCTGAGAATAATTTAGTTTATGGAGTTCAGGGTATCACGAGGGGACCATTAGGACACAAAATCTCGACAAAAAAAAAATTTGAAATTTCATCGTTTTAGTAGGAAGGTACCCCCCTTATGATTTTTTTGGAAAATTTTGAAAAGTCATAACTTTTTTTCTATTATAGATAGAAAGCTGAATCTTTCACTGAAAATTATCCTTTTCAAAGTACTACAATCCCTGAAAATTTCAGCTCATTGACACTTACAGTTCCTGAGATAAAATCGTGCTAAGCAATTGTGGTGATTTATCAATTTTTCAATTTTTCTGAGTGCCTTTTTTCATAGATTTTGGCTTCAAATCTGAGAATAATTTAGTTTATGGAGTTCAGGGTATCACGAGGGACCATTAGGAAACAAAATCTCGACAAAAAAAAATTTGAAATTTCATCGTTTTAGTAGGAAGGTACCCCCCTTATGATTTTTTTGGAAAATTTTGAAAAGTCATAACTTTTTTTCTAATATAGATAGAAAGCTGAATCTTTCACTGAAAATTATCCTTTTCAAAGTACTACAATCCCTGAAAATTTCAGCTCATTGACACTTACAGTTCCTGAGATAAAATCGTGCTAAGCAATTGTCGGGTGATTTATCAATTTTTCAATTTTTCTGAGTGCCTTTTTTCATAGATTTTGGCTTCCAAATCTGAGAATAATTTAGTTTATGGAGTTCAGGGTATCACGAGGGACCATTAGGACACAAAATCTCGACAAAAAAAAATTTGAAATTTCATCGTTTTAGTAGGAAGGTACCCCCCTTATGATTTTTTTGGAAAATTTTGAAAAGTCCATAACTTTTTTTCTATTATAGATAGAAAGCTGAATCTTTCACTGAAAATTATCCTTTTCAAAGGACTACAATCCCTGAAAATTTCAGCTCATTGACACTTATAGTTCCTGAGATAAAATCGTGCTAAGCAATTGTGGTGATTTATCAATTTTTTCAATTTTTCTGAGTGCCTTTTTTCATAGATTTTGGCTTCAAATCTGAGAATAATTTAGTTTATGGAGTTCAGGGTATCACGAGGGACCATTAGGACACAAAATCTCGACAAAAAAAAAAATTTGAAATTTCATCGTTTTAGTAGGAAGGTACCCCCCTTATGATTTTTTTGGAAAATTTTGAAAAGTCATAACTTTTTTTCTATTATAGATAGGAAAGCTGAATCTTTCACTGAAAATTATCCTTTTCAAAGGACTACAATCCCTGAAAATTTCAGCTCATTGACACTTATAGTTCCTGAGATAAAATCGTGCTAAGCAATTGTGATGATTTATCAATTTTTCAATTTTTCTGAGTGCCTTTTTTCATAGATTTGGCTACAAATCTGAGAATAATTTAGTTTATGGAGTTCAGGGGTATCACGAGGGACCATTAGGACACAAAATCTCCAGAAAAAAAAATTTGAAATTTCATCGTTTTAGTAGGAAGGTACCCCCCCTTATGATTTTTTTGGAAAATTTTGAAAAGTCATAACTTTTTTTCTATTATAGATAGAAAGCTGAATCTTTCACTGAAAATTATCATTTTCAAAGGACTACAATCTCTGAAAATTTCAGCTCATTGACACTTATAGTTCCTGAGATAAAATCGTGCTAAGCAATTGTGGTGATTTATCAATTTTTCAATTTTTCTGAGTGCCTTTTTTCATGGATTTTGGCTTCAAATCTGAGAATAATTTAGTTTATGGAGTTCAGGGTATCACGAGGAACCATCAGGATACAAAATCTCGACAAAAAAAAATTTGAAATTTCATCGTTTTATTAAGAAGGTACCCCCCTTATGATTTTTTTGGAAAATTTTGAAAAGTCATAACTTTTTTTCTATTATAGATAGAAAGCTGAATCTTTCACTGAAAATTATCATTTTCAAAGGACTACAATCTCTGAAAATTTCAGCTCATTGACACTTATAGTTCCTGAGATAAAATCGTGCTAAGCAATTGTGGTGATTTATCAATTTTTCAATTTTTCTGAGTGCCTTTTTTCATAGATTTTGGCTACAAATCTGAGAATAATTTAGTTTATGGAGTTCAGGGTATCACGAGGGACCATTAGGACACAAAATCTCCAGAAAAAAAAATTTGAAATTTCATCGTTTTAGTAGGAAGGTACCCCCCCTTATGATTTTTTTGGAAAATTTTGAAAAGTCATAACTTTTTTTCTATTATAGATAGAAAGCTGAATCTTTCACTGAAAATTATCCTTTTCAAAGGACTACAATCCCTGAAAATTTCAGCTCATTGACACTTATAGTTCCTGAGATAAAATCGTGCTAAGCAATTGTGATGATTTATCAATTTTTCAATTTTTCTGAGTGCCTTTTTTCATAGATTTTGGCTACAAATCTGAGAATAATTTAGTTTATGGAGTTCAGGGTATCACGAGGGACCATTAGGACACAAAATCTCCAGAAAAAAAAATTTGAAATTTCATCGTTTAGTAGGAAGGTACCCCCCTTATGATTTTTTTGGAAAATTTTGAAAAGTCATAACTTTTTTTCTATTATAGATAGAAAGCTGAATCTTTCACTGAAAATTATCCTTTTCAAAGGACTACAATCCCTGAAAATTTCTGCTCATTGACACTTATAGTTCCTGAGATAAAATCGTGCTAAGCAATTGTGGTGATTTATCAATTTTTCAATTTTTCTGAGTGCCTTTTTTCATAGATTTTGGCTACAAATCTGAGAATAATTTAGTTTATGGAGTTCAGGGTATCACGAGGGACCATTAGGACACAAAATCTCCAGAAAAAAAAATTTGAAATTTCATCGTTTTAGTAGGAAGGTACCCCCCTTATGATTTTTTTGGAAAATTTTGAAAAGTCATAACTTTTTTTCTATTATAGATAGAAAGCTGAATCTTTCACTGAAAATTATCCTTTTCAAAGGACTACAATCCCTGAAAATTTCTGCTCATTGACACTTATAGTTCCTGAGATAAAATCGTGCTAAGCAATTGTGGTGATTTATCAATTTTTCAATTTTTCTGAGTGCCTCTTTTCATAGATTTTGGCTACAAATCTGAGAATAATTTAGTTTATGGAGTTCAGGGTATCACGAGGGACCATTAGGACACAAAATCTCCAGAAAAAAAAATTTGAAATTTCATCGTTTTAGTAGGAAGGTACCCCCCTTATGATTTTTTTGGAAAATTTTGAAAAGTCATAACTTTTTTTCTATTATAGATAGAAAGCTGAATCTTTCACTGAAAATTATCCTTTTCAAAGGACTACAATCCCTGAAAATTTCTGCTCATTGACACTTATAGTTCCTGAGATAAAATCGTGCTAAGCAATTGTGGTGATTTATCAATTTTTCAATTTTTCTGAGTGCCTCTTTTCATAGATTTTGGCTACAAATCTGAGAATAATTTAGTTTATGGAGTTCAGGGTATCACGAGGGACCATTAGGACACAAAATCTCCAGAAAAAAAAATTTGAAATTTCATCGTTTTAGTAGGAAGGTACCCCCCTTATGATTTTTTTGGAAAATTTTGAAAAGTCATAACTTTTTTTCTATTATAGATAGAAAGCTGAATCTTTCACTGAAAATTATCCTTTTCAAAGGACTACAATCCCTGAAAATTTCTGCTCATTGACACTTATAGTTCCTGAGATAAAATCGTGCTAAGCAATTGTGGTGATTTATCAATTTTTCAATTTTTCTGAGTGCCTTTTTTCATAGATTTTGGCTACAAATCTGAGAATAATTTAGTTTATGGAGTTCAGGGTATCACGAGGGACCATTAGGACACAAAATCTCCAGAAAAAAAAATTTGAAATTTCATCGTTTTAGTAGGAAGGTACCCCCCTTATGATTTTTTTGGAAAATTTTGAAAAGTCATAACTTTTTTTCTATTATAGATAGAAAGCTGAATCTTTCACTGAAAATTATCCTTTTCAAAGTACTACAATCCCTGAAAATTTCAGCTCATTGACACTTACAGTTCCTGAGATAAAATCGTGCTAAGCAATTGTGGTGATTTATCAATTTTTCAATTTTTCTGAGTGCCTTTTTTCATAGATTTTGGCATCAAATCTGAGAATAATTTAGTTTATGGAGTTCAGGGTATCACGAGGGACCATTAGGACACAAAATCTCGACAAAAAAAAATTTGAAATTTCATCGTTTTAGTAGGAAGGTACCCCCCTTATGATTTTTTTGGAAAATTTTGAAAAGTCATAACTTTTTTTCTATTATAGATAGAAAGCTGAATCTTTCACTGAAAATTATCCTTTTCAAAGTACTACAATCCCTGAAAATTTCAGCTCATTGACACTTACAGTTCCTGAGATAAAATCGTGCTAAGCAATTGTGGTGATTTATCAATTTTTCAATTTTTCTGAGTGCCTTTTTTCATAGATTTTGGCTTCAAATCTGAGAATAATTTAGTTTATGGAGTTCAGGGTATCACGAGGGACCATTAGGACACAAAATCTCCAGAAAAAAAAATTTGAAATTTCATCGTTTTAGTAGGAAGGTACCCCCCTTATGATTTTTTTGGAAAATTTTGAAAAGTCATAACTTTTTTTCTATTATAGATAGAAAGCTGAATCTTTCACTGAAAATTATCCTTTTCAAAGTACTACAATCCCTGAAAATTTCTGCTCATTGACACTTATAGTTCCTGAGATAAAATCGTGCTAAGCAATTGTGGTGATTTATCAATTTTTCAATTTTTCTGAGTGCCTTTTTTCATAGATTTTGGCTACAAATCTGAGAATAATTTAGTTTATGGAGTTCAGGGTATCACGAGGGACCATTAGGACACAAAATCTCCAGAAAAAAAAATTTGAAATTTCATCGTTTTAGTAGGAAGGTACCCCCCTTATGATTTTTTTGGAAAATTTTGAAAAGTCATAACTTTTTTTCTATTATAGATAGAAAGCTGAATCTTTCACTGAAAATTATCCTTTTCAAAGGACTACAATCCCTGAAAATTTCTGCTCATTGACACTTATAGTTCCTGAGATAAAATCGTGCTAAGCAATTGTGGTGATTTATCAATTTTTCAATTTTTCTGAGTGCCTTTTTTCATAGATTTTGGCTTCAAATCTGAGAATAATTTAGTTTATGGAGTTCAGGGTATCACGAGGGACCATTAGGACACAAAATCTCGACAAAAAAAAAATTTGAAATTTCATCGTTTTAGTAGGAAGGTACCCCCCTTATGATTTTTTTGGAAAATTTTGAAAAGTCATAACTTTTTTTCTATTATAGATAGAAAGCTGAATCTTTCACTGAAAATTATCCTTTTCAAAGTACTACAATCCCTGAAAATTTCAGCTCATTGACACTTACAGTTCCTGAGATAAAATCGTGCTAAGCAATTGTGGTGATTTATCAATTTTTCAATTTTTCTGAGTGCCTTTTTTCATAGATTTTGGCTTCAAATCTGAGAATAATTTAGTTTATGGAGTTCAGGGTATCACGAGGGACCATTAGGACACAAAATCTCGACAAAAAAAAATTTGAAATTTCATCGTTTTAGTAGGAAGGTACCCCCCTTATGATTTTTTTGGAAAATTTTGAAAAGTCATAACTTTTTTTCTAATATAGATAGAAAGCTGAATCTTTCACTGAAAATTATCCTTTTCAAAGTACTACAATCCCTGAAAATTTCAGCTCATTGACACTTACAGTTCCTGAGATAAAATCGTGCTAAGCAATTGTGGTGATTTATCAATTTTTCAATTTTTCTGAGTGCCTTTTTTCATAGATTTTGGCTTCAAATCTGAGAATAATTTAGTTTATGGAGTTCAGGGTATCACGAGGGACCATTAGGACACAAAATCTCGACAAAAAAAAATTTGAAATTTCATCGTTTTAGTAGGAAGGTACCCCCCTTATGATTTTTTTTGGAAAATTTTGAAAAGTCATAACTTTTTTTTCTATTATAGATAGAAAGCTGAATCTTTCACTGAAAATTATCCTTTTCAAAGTACTACAATCCCTGAAAATTTCAGCTCATTGACACTTACAGTTCCTGAGATAAAATCGTGCTAAGCAATTGTGGTGATTTATCAATTTTTCAATTTTTCTGAGTGCCTTTTTTCATAGATTTTGGCATCAAATCTGAGAATAATTTAGTTTATGGAGTTCAGGGTATCACGAGGGACCATTAGGACACAAAATCTCGACAAAAAAAAATTTGAAATTTCATCGTTTTAGTAGGAAGGTACCCCCCTTATGATTTTTTTGGAAAATTTTGAAAAGTCATAACTTTTTTTCTATTATAGATAGAAAGCTGAATCTTTCACTGAAAATTATCCTTTTCAAAGTACTACAATCCCTGAAAATTTCAGCTCATTGACACTTACAGTTCCTGAGATAAAATCGTGCTAAGCATGTGGTGATTTATCAATTTTTCAATTTTTCTGAGTGCCTTTTTTCATAGATTTTGGCATCAAATCTGAGAATAATTTAGTTTATGGAGTTCAGGGTATCACGAGGGACCATTAGGACACAAAATCTCGACAAAAAAAAATTTGAAATTTCATCGTTTTAGTAGGAAGGTACCCCCCTTATGATTTTTTTGGAAAATTTTGAAAAGTCATAACTTTTTTTCTAATATAGATAGAAAGCTGAATCTTTCACTGAAAATTATCCTTTTCAAAGTACTACAATCCCTGAAAATTTCAGCTCATTGACACTTACAGTTCCTGAGATAAAATCGTGCTAAGCAATTGTGGTGATTTATCAATTTTTCAATTTTTCTGAGTGCCTTTTTTCATAGATTTTGGCATCAAATCTGAGAATAATTTAGTTTATGGAGTTCAGGGTATCACGAGGGACCATTAGGACACAAAATCTCGACAAAAAAAAATTTGAAATTTCATCGTTTTAGTAGGAAGGTACCCCCCTTATGATTTTTTTGGAAAATTTTGAAAAGTCATAACTTTTTTTTCTATTATAGATAGAAAGCTGAATCTTTCACTGAAAATTATCCTTTTCAAAGTACTACAATCCCTGAAAATTTCAGCTCATTGACACTTACAGTTCCTGAGATAAAATCGGTGCTAAGCAATTGTGGTGATTTATCAATTTTTCAATTTTTCTGAGTGCCTTTTTTCATAGATTTTGGCTTCAAATCTGAGAATAATTTAGTTTATGGAGTTCAGGGTATCACGAGGGACCATTAGGACACAAAATCTCGACAAAAAAAAATTTGAAATTTCATCGTTTTAGTAGGAAGGTACCCCCCTTATGATTTTTTTGGAAAATTTTGAAAAGTCATAACTTTTTTTCTATTATAGATAGAAAGCTGAATCTTTCACTGAAAATTATCCTTTTCAAAGGACTACAATCCCTGAAAATTTCAGCTCATTGACACTTATAGTTCCTGAGATAAAATCGTGCTAAGCAATTGTGGTGATTTATCAATTTTTCAATTTTTCTGAGTGCCTTTTTTCATAGATTTTGGCTACAAATCTGAAAATAATTTAGTTTATGGAGTTCAGGGTATCACGAGGGACCATTAGGACACAAAATCTCGACAAAAAAAAAATTAAAATTTCATCGTTTTAGTAGGAAGGTACCCCCCTTATGATTTTTTTGGATAATTTTGAAAAGTCATAACTTTTTTTCTATTATAGATAGAAAGCTGAATCTTTCACTGAAAATTATCCTTTTCAAAGGACTACAATCCCTGAAAATTTCAGCTCATTGACACTTATAGTTCCTGAGATAAAATCGTGCTAAGCAATTGTGGTGATTTATCAATTTTTCAATTTTTCTGAGTGCCTTTTTTCATAGATTTTGGCTTCAAATCTGAGAATAATTTAGTTTATGGAGTTCAGGGTATCACGAGGGACCATTAGGACACAAAATCTCGACAAAAAAAAATTTGAAATTTCATCGTTTTAGTAGGAAGGTACCCCCCCTTATGATTTTTTTGGAAAATTTTGAAAAGTCATAACTTTTTTTCTATTATAGATAGAAAGCTGAATCTTTCACTGAAAATTATCCTTTTCAAAGACTACAATCCCTGAAAATTTCAGCTCATTGACACTTATAGTTCCTGAGATAAAATCGTGCTAAGCAATTGTGGTGATTTATCAATTTTTCAATTTTTCTGAGTGCCTTTTTTCATAGATTTTGGCTTCAAATCTGAGAATAATTTAGTTTATGGAGTTCAGGGTATCACGAGGGACCATTAGGACACAAAATCTCGACAAAAAAAAAATTTGAAATTTCATCGTTTTAGTAGGAAGGTACCCCCCCTTATGATTTTTTTGGAAAATTTTGAAAAGTCATAACTTTTTTTCTATTATAGATAGAAAGCTGAATCTTTCACTGAAAATTATCCTTTTCAAAGGACTACAATCCCTGAAAATTTCAGCTCATTGACACTTATAGTTCCTGAGATAAAATCGTGCTAAGCAATTGTGGTGATTTATCAATTTTTCAATTTTTCTGAGTGCCTTTTTTCATAGATTTTGGCTTCAAATCTGAGAATAATTTAGTTTATGGAGTTCAGGGTATCACGAGGGACCATTAGGACACAAAATCTCGACAAAAAAAAAATTTGAAATTTCATCGTTTTAGTAGGAAGGTACCCCCCTTATGATTTTTTTGGAAAATTTTGAAAAGTCATAACTTTTTTTCTAATATAGATAGAAAGCTGAATCTTTCACTGAAAATTATCCTTTTCAAAGTACTACAATCCCTGAAAATTTCAGCTCATTGACACTTACAGTTCCTGAGATAAAATCGTGCTAAGCAATTGTGGTGATTTATCAATTTTTCAATTTTTCTGAGTGCCTTTTTTCATAGATTTTGGCTTCAAATCTGAGAATAATTTAGTTTATGGAGTTCAGGGTATCACGAGGGACCATTAGGACACAAAATCTCGACAAAAAAAAATTTGAAATTTCATCGTTTTAGTAGGAAGGTACCCCCCTTATGATTTTTTTGGAAAATTTTGAAAAGTCATAACTTTTTTTCTATTATAGATAGAAAGCTGAATCTTTCACTGAAAATTATCCTTTTCAAAGTACTACAATCCCTGAAAATTTCAGCTCATTGACACTTACAGTTCCTGAGATAAAATCGTGCTAAGCAATTGTGGTGATTTATCAATTTTTCAATTTTTCTGAGTGCCTTTTTTCATAGATTTTGGCATCAAATCTGAGAATAATTTAGTTTATGGAGTTCAGGGTATCACGAGGGACCATTAGGACACAAAATCTCGACAAAAAAAAAATTTGAAATTTCATCGTTTTAGTAGGAAGGTACCCCCCTTATGATTTTTTTGGAAAATTTTGAAAAGTCATAACTTTTTTTCTATTATAGATAGAAAGCTGAATCTTTCACTGAAAATTATCCTTTTCAAAGGACTACAATCCCTGAAAATTTCAGCTCATTGACACTTATAGTTCCTGAGATAAAATCGTGCTAAGCAATTGTGGTGATTTATCAATTTTTCAATTTTTCTGAGTGCCTTTTTTCATAGATTTTGGCTACAAATCTGAAAATAATTTAGTTTATGGAGTTCAGGGTATCACGAGGGACCATTAGGACACAAAATCTCGACAAAAAAAAAATTAAAATTTCATCGTTTTAGTAGGAAGGTACCCCCCTTATGATTTTTTTGGATAATTTTGAAAAGTCATAACTTTTTTTCTATTATAGATAGAAAGCTGAATCTTTCACTGAAAATTATCCTTTTCAAAGGACTACAATCCCTGAAAATTTCAGCTCATTGACACTTATAGTTCCTGAGATAAAATCGTGCTAAGCAATTGTGGTGATTTATCAATTTTTCAATTTTTCTGAGTGCCTTTTTTCATAGATTTTGGCTTCAAATCTGAGAATAATTTAGTTTATGGAGTTCAGGGTATCACGAGGGACCATTAGGACACAAAATCTCGACAAAAAAAAATTTGAAATTTCATCGTTTTAGTAGGAAGGTACCCCCCTTATGATTTTTTTGGAAAATTTTGAAAAGTCATAACTTTTTTTCTATTATAGATAGAAAGCTGAATCTTTCACTGAAAATTATCCTTTTCAAAGGACTACAATCCCTGAAAATTTCAGCTCATTGACACTTATAGTTCCTGAGATAAAATCGTGCTAAGCAATTGTGGTGATTTATCAATTTTTCAATTTTTCTGAGTGCCTTTTTTCATAGATTTTGGCTTCAAATCTGAGAATAATTTAGTTTATGGAGTTCAGGGTATCACGAGGGACCATTAGGACACAAAATCTCGACAAAAAAAAAATTTGAAATTTCATCGTTTTAGTAGGAAGGTACCCCCCTTATGATTTTTTTGGAAAATTTTGAAAAGTCATAACTTTTTTTCTATTATAGATAGAAAGCTGAATCTTTCACTGAAAATTATCCTTTTCAAAGGACTACAATCCCTGAAAATTTCAGCTCATTGACACTTATAGTTCCTGAGATAAAATCGTGCTAAGCAATTGTGGTGATTTATCAATTTTTCAATTTTTCTGAGTGCCTTTTTTCATAGATTTTGGCTTCAAATCTGAGAATAATTTAGTTTATGGAGTTCAGGGTATCACGAGGGACCATTAGGACACAAAAATCTCGACAAAAAAAAAATTTGAAATTTCATCGTTTTAGTAGGAAGGTACCCCCCTTATGATTTTTTTGGAAAATTTTGAAAAGTCATAACTTTTTTTCTAATATAGATAGAAAGCTGAATCTTTCACTGAAAATTATCCTTTTCAAAGTACTACAATCCCTGAAAATTTCAGCTCATTGACACTTACAGTTCCTGAGATAAAATCGTGCTAAGCAATTGTGGTGATTTATCAATTTTTCAATTTTTCTGAGTGCCTTTTTTCATAGATTTTGGCTTCAAATCTGAGAATAATTTAGTTTATGGAGTTCAGGGTATCACGAGGGACCATTAGGACACAAAATCTCGACAAAAAAAAATTTGAAATTTCATCGTTTTAGTAGGAAGGTACCCCCCTTATGATTTTTTTGGAAAATTTTGAAAAGTCATAACTTTTTTTCTATTATAGATAGAAAGCTGAATCTTTCACTGAAAATTATCCTTTTCAAAGGACTACAATCCCTGAAAATTTCAGCTCATTGACACTTATAGTTCCTGAGATAAAATCGTGCTAAGCAATTGTGGTGATTTATCAATTTTTCAATTTTTCTGAGTGCCTTTTTTCATAGATTTTGGCATCAAATCTGAGAATAATTTAGTTTATGGAGTTCAGGGTATCACGAGGGACCATTAGGACACAAAATCTCGACAAAAAAAAATTTGAAATTTCATCGTTTTAGTAGGAAGGTACCCCCCTTATGATTTTTTTGGAAAATTTTGAAAAGTCATAACTTTTTTTCTATTATAGATAGAAAGCTGAATCTTTCACTGAAAATTATCCTTTTCAAAGGACTACAATCCCTGAAAATTTCAGCTCATTGACACTTATAGTTCCTGAGATAAAATCGTGCTAAGCAATTGTGGTGATTTATCAATTTTTCAATTTTTCTGAGTGCCTTTTTTCATAGATTTTGGCTTCAAATCTGAGAATAATTTAGTTTATGGAGTTCAGGGTATCACGAGGGACCATTAGGACACAAAATCTCGACAAAAAAAAATTTGAAATTTCATCGTTTTAGTAGGAAGGTACCCCCCTTATGATTTTTTTGGAAAATTTTGAAAAGTCATAACTTTTTTTCTATTATAGATAGAAAGCTGAATCTTTCACTGAAAATTATCCTTTTCAAAGGACTACAATCCCTGAAAATTTCAGCTCATTGACACTTATAGTTCCTGAGATAAAATCGTGCTAAGCAATTGTGGTGATTTATCAATTTTTCAATTTTTCTGAGTGCCTTTTTTCATAGATTTTGGCTACAAATCTGAAAATAATTTAGTTTATGGAGTTCAGGGTATCACGAGGGACCATTAGGACACAAAATCTCGACAAAAAAAAAATTAAAATTTCATCGTTTTAGTAGGAAGGTACCCCCCTTATGATTTTTTTGGATAATTTTGAAAAGTCATAACTTTTTTTCTATTATAGATAGAAAGCTGAATCTTTCACTGAAAATTATCCTTTTCAAAGGACTACAATCCCTGAAAATTTCAGCTCATTGACACTTATAGTTCCTGAGATAAAATCGTGCTAAGCAATTGTGGTGATTTATCAATTTTTCAATTTTTCTGAGTGCCTTTTTTCATAGATTTTGGCTTCAAATCTGAGAATAATTTAGTTTATGGAGTTCAGGGTATCACGAGGGACCATTAGGACACAAAATCTCGACAAAAAAAAATTTGAAATTTCATCGTTTTAGTAGGAAGGTACCCCCCTTATGATTTTTTTGGAAAATTTTGAAAAGTCATAACTTTTTTTCTATTATAGATAGAAAGCTGAATCTTTCACTCAAAATTATCCTTTTCAAAGGACTACAATCCCTGAAAATTTCAGCTCATTGACACTTATAGTTCCTGAGATAAAATCGTGCTAAGCAATTGTGGTGATTTATCAATTTTTCAATTTTTCTGAGTGCCTTTTTTCATAGATTTTGGCTTCAAATCTGAGAATAATTTAGTTTATGGAGTTCAGGGTATCACGAGGGACCATTAGGACACAAAATCTCGACAAAAAAAAATTTGAAATTTCATCGTTTTAGTAGGAAGGTACCCCCCTTATGATTTTTTTGGAAAATTTTGAAAAGTCATAACTTTTTTTCTATTATAGATAGAAAGCTGAATCTTTCACTGAAAATTATCCTTTTCAAAGGACTACAATCCCTGAAAATTTCAGCTCATTGACACTTATAGTTCCTGAGATAAAATCGTGCTAAGCAATTGTGGTGATTTATCAATTTTTCAATTTTTCTGAGTGCCTTTTTTCATAGATTTTGGCTTCAAATCTGAGAATAATTTAGTTTATGGAGTTCAGGGTATCACGAGGGACCATTAGGACACAAAATCTCGACAAAAAAAAATTTGAAATTTCATCGTTTTAGTAGGAAGGTACCCCCCTTATGATTTTTTTGGAAAATTTTGAAAAGTCATAACTTTTTTTCTATTATAGATAGAAAGCTGAATCTTTCACTGAAAATTATCTTTTTCAAAGGACTACAATCCCTGAAAATTTCAGCTCATTGACACTTATAGTTCCAGAGATAAAATCGTGCTAAGCAATTGTGGTGATTTATCAATTTTTCAATTTTTCTGAGTGCCTTTTTTCATAGATTTTGGCTTCAAATCTGAGAATAATTTAGTTTATGGAGTTCAGGGTATCACGAGGGACCATTAGGACACAAAATCTCGACAAAAAAAAATTTGAAATTTCATCGTTTTAGTAGGAAGGTACCCCCCTTATGATTTTTTTGGAAAATTTTGAAAAGTCATAACTTTTTTTCTATTATAGATAGAAAGCTGAATCTTTCACTGAAAATTATCCTTTTCAAAGGACTACAATCCCTGAAAATTTCAGCTCATTGACACTTATAGTTCCTGAGATAAAATCGTGCTAAGCAATTGTGGTGATTTATCAATTTTTCAATTTTTCTGAGTGCCTTTTTTCATAGATTTTGGCTTCAAATCTGAGAATAATTTAGTTTATGGAGTTCAGGGTATCACGAGGGACCATTAGGACACAAAATCTCGACAAAAAAAAATTTGAAATTTCATCGTTTTAGTAGGAAGGTACCCCCCTTATGATTTTTTTGGAAAATTTTGAAAAGTCATAACTTTTTTTCTATTATAGATAGAAAGCTGAATCTTTCACTGAAAATTATCCTTTTCAAAGGACTACAATCCCTGAAAATTTCAGCTCATTGACACTTATAGTTCCTGAGATAAAATCGTGCTAAGCAATTGTGGTGATTTATCAATTTTTCAATTTTTCTGAGTGCCTTTTTTCATAGATTTTGGCTTCAAATCTGAGAATAATTTAGTTTATGGAGTTCAGGGTATCACGAGGGACCATTAGGACACAAAATCTCGACAAAAAAAAAATTGAAATTTCATCGTTTTAGTAGGAAGGTACCCCCCTTATGATTTTTTTGGATAATTTTGAAAAGTCATAACTTTTTTTCTATTATAGATAGAAAGCTGAATCTTTCACTGAAAATTATCTTTTTCAAAGGACTACAATCCCTGAAAATTTCAGCTTATTGACACTTATAGTTCCAGAGATAAAATCGTGCTAAGCAATTGTGGTGATTTATCAATTTTTCAATTTTTCTGAGTGCCTTTTTTCATAGATTTTGGCTTCAAATCTGAGAATAATTTAGTTTATGGAGTTCAGGGTATCACGAGGGACCATTAGGACACAAAATCTCGACAAAAAAAAATTTGAAATTTCATCGTTTTAGTAGGAAGGTACCCCCCTTATGATTTTTTTGGAAAATTTTGAAAAGTGATAACTTTTTTTCTATTATAGATAGAAAGCTGAATCTTTCACTGAAAATTATCCTTTTCAAAGGACTAAAATCCCTGAAAATTTCAGCTCATTGACACTTATAGTTCCTGAGATAAAATCGTGCTAAGCAATTGTGGTGATTTATCAATTTTTCAATTTTTCTGAGTGCCTTTTTTCATAGATTTTGGCTTCAAATCTGAGAATAATTTAGTTTATGGAGTTCAGGGTATCACGAGGGACCATTAGGACACAAAATCTCGACAAAAAAAAATTTGAAATTTCATCGTTTTAGTAGGAAGGTACCCCCCTTATGATTTTTTTGGAAAATTTTGAAAAGTCATAACTTTTTTTCTATTATAGATAGAAAGCTGAATCTTTCACTGAAAATTATCCTTTTCAAAGGACTACAATCCCTGAAAATTTCAGCTCATTGACACTTATAGTTCCTGAGATAAAATCGTGCTAAGCAATTGTGGTGATTTATCAATTTTTCAATTTTCTGAGTGCCTTTTTTCATAGATTTTGGCTTCAAATCTGAGAATAATTTAGTTTATGGAGTTCAGGGTATCACGAGGGACCATTAGGACACAAAATCTCGACAAAAAAAAATTTGAAATTTCATCGTTTTAGTAGGAAGGTACCCCCCTTATGATTTTTTTGGAAAATTTTGAAAAGTCATAACTTTTTTTCTATTATAGATAGAAAGCTGAATCTTTCACTGAAAATTATCCTTTTCAAAGGGCTACAATCCCTGAAAATTTCAGCTCATTGACACTTATAGTTCCTGAGATAAAATCGTGTTAAGCAATTGTGGTGATTTATCAATTTTTCAATTTTTCTGAGTGCCTTTTTTCATGGATTTTGGCTTCAAATCTGAGAATAATGTAGTTTATGGAGTTCAGGGTATCACGAGGGATCATTAGGACACAAAATCTCGACAAAAAAAAAATTGAAATTTCATCGTTTTAGTAGGAAGGTACCCCCCCTTATGATTTTTTTGGAAAATTTTGAAAAGTCATAACTTTTTTTCTATTATAGATAGAAAGCTGAATCTTTCACTGAAAATTATCCTTTTCAAAGGGCTACAATCCCTGAAAATTTCAGCTCATTGACACTTATAGTTCCTGAGATAAAATCGTGCTAAGCAATTGTGGTGATTTATCAATTTTTCAATTTTTCTGAGTGCCTTTTTTCATAGATTTTGGCTTCAAATCTGAGAATAATTTAGTTTATGGAGTTCAGGGTATCACGAGGGACCATTAGGACACAAAATCTCGACAAAAAAAAATTTGAAATTTCATCGTTTTAGTAGGAAGGTACCCCCCCTTATGATTTTTTTGGAAAATTTTGAAAAGTCATAACTTTTTTTCTATTATAGATAGAAAGCTGAATCTTTCACTGAAAATTATCCTTTTCAAAGGGCTACAATCCCTGAAAATTTCAGCTCATTGACACTTAGAGTTCCTGAGATAAAATCGTGTTAAGCAATTGTGGTGATTTATCAATTTTTCAATTTTTCTGAGTGCCTTTTTTCATGGATTTTGGCTTCAAATCTGAGAATAATGTAGTTTATGGAGTTCAGGGTATCACGAGGGATCATTAGGACACAAAATCTCGACAAAAAAAAATTTGAAATTTCATCGTTTTAGTAGGAAGGTACCCCCCTTATGATTTTTTTGGAAAATTTTGAAAAGTCATAACTTTTTTTCTATTATAGATAGAAAGCTGAATCTTTCACTGAAAATTATCCTTTTCAAAGGGCTACAATCCCTGAAAATTTCAGCTCATTGACACTTATAGTTCCTGAGATAAAATCGTGCTAAGCAATTGTGGTGATTTATCAATTTTTCAATTTTTCTGAGTGCCTTTTTTCATAGATTTTGGCTTCAAATCTGAGAATAATTTAGTTTATGGAGTTCAGGGTATCACGAGGGACCATTAGGACACAAAATCTCGACAAAAAAAAATTTGAAATTTCATCGTTTTAGTAGGAAGGTACCCCCCTTATGATTTTTTTGGAAAATTTTGAAAAGTCATAACTTTTTTTCTATTATAGATAGAAAGCTGAATCTTTCACTGAAAATTATCCTTTTCAAAGGGCTACAATCCCTGAAAATTTCAGCTCATTGACACTTAGAGTTCCTGAGATAAAATCGTGTTAAGCAATTGTGGTGATTTTATCAATTTTTCAATTTTTCTGAGTGCCTTTTTTCATGGATTTTGGCTTCAAATCTGAGAATAATTTAGTTTATGGAGTTCAGGGTATCACGAGGGACCATTAGGACACAAAATCTCGACAAAAAAAAATTTGAAATTTCATCGTTTTAGTAGGAAGGTACCCCCCTTATGATTTTTTTGGAAAATTTTGAAAAGTCATAACTTTTTTTCTATTATAGATAGAAAGCTGAATCTTTCACTGAAAATTATCCTTTGCAAAGGACTACAATCCCTGAAAATTTCAGCTCATTGACACTTATAGTTCCTGAGATAAAATCGTACTAAGCAATTGTGGTGATTTATCAATTTTTCAATTTTTCTGAGTGCCTTTTTTCATAGATTTTGGCTTCAGATCTGGGAATAATTTAGTTTATGGAGTTCAGGGTATCACGAGGGACCATTAGGACACAAAATCTCGACAAAAAAAAATTTGAAATTTCATCGTTTTAGTAGGAAGGTACCCCCCTTATGATTTTTTTGGAAAATTTTGAAAAGTCATAACTTTTTTTCTATTATAGATAGAAAGCTGAATCTTTCACTGAAAATTATCCTTTTCAAAGGACTACAATCCCTGAAAATTTCAGCTCATTGACACTTATAGTTCCTGAGATAAAATCGTGCTAAGCAATTGTGGTGATTTATCAATTTTTCAATTTTTCTGAGTGCCTTTTTTCATGGATTTTGGCTTCAAATCTGAGAATAATGTAGTTTATGGAGTTCAGGGTATCACGAGGGACCATTAGGACACAAAATCTCGACAAAAAAAAATTTGAAATTTCATCGTTTTAGTAGGAAGGTACCCCCCTTATGATTTTTTTGGAAAATTTTGAAAAGTCATAACTTTTTTTCTATTATAGATAGAAAGCTGAATCTTTCACTGAAAATTATCCTTTTCAAAGGACTACAATCCCTGAAAATTTCAGCTCATTGACACTTATAGTTCCTGAGATAAAATCGTGCTAAGCAATTGTGGTGATTTATCAATTTTTCAATTTTTCTGAGTGCCTTTTTTCATGGATTTTGGCTTCAAATCTGAGAATAATGTAGTTTATGGAGTTAAGGGTATCACGAGGGACCATTAGGACACAAAATCTCGACAAAAAAAAATTTGAAATTTCATCGTTTTAGTAGGAAGGTACCCCCCTTATGATTTTTTTGGAAAATTTTGAAAAGTCATAACTTTTTTTCTATTATAGATAGAAAGCTGAATCTTTCACTGAAAATTATCCTTTTCAAAGGACTACAATCCCTGAAAATTTCAGCTCATTGACACTTATAGTTCCTGAGATAAAATCGTGCTAAGCAATTGTGGTGATTTATCAATTTTTCAATTTTTCTGAGTGCATTTTTCATGGATTTTGGCTTCCAATCTGAGAATAATGTAGTTTATGGAGTTCAGGGTATCACGAGGGACCATTAGGACACAAAATCTCGACAAAAAAAAATTTGAAATTTCATCGTTTTAGTAGGAAGGTACCCCCCTTATGATTTTTTTGGAAAATTTTGAAAAGTCATAACTTTTTTTCTATTATAGATAGAAAGCTGAATCTTTCACTGAAAATTATCCTTTTCAAAGGACTACAATCCCTGAAAATTTCAGCTCATTGACACTTATAGTTCCTGAGATAAAATCGTGCTAAGCAATTGTGGTGATTTATCAATTTTTCAATTTTTCTGAGTGCCTTTTTTCATAGATTTTGGCTTCCAATCTGAGAATAATTTAGTTTATGGAGTTCAGGGTATCACGAGGGACCATTAGGACACAAAATCTCGACAAAAAAAAATTTGAAATTTCATCGTTTTAGTAGGAAGGTACCCCCCTTATGATTTTTTTGGAAAATTTTGAAAAGTCATAACTTTTTTTCTATTATAGATAGAAAGCTGAATCTTTCACTGAAAATTATCCTTTTCAAAGGACTACAATCCCTGAAAATTTCAGCTCATTGACACTTATAGTTCCTGAGATAAAATCGTGCTAAGCAATTGTGGTGATTTATCAATTTTTCAATTTTTCTGAGTGCATTTTTCATGGATTTTGGCTTCCAATCTGAGAATAATTTAGTTTATGGAGTTCAGGGTATCACGAGGGACCATTAGGACACAAAATCTCGACAAAAAAAAATTTGAAATTTCATCGTTTTAGTAGGAAGGTACCCCCCTTATGATTTTTTTGGAAAATTTTGAAAAGTCATAACTTTTTTTCTATTATAGATAGAAAGCTGAATCTTTCACTGAAAATTATCCTTTTCAAAGGACTACAATCCCTGAAAATTTCAGCTCATTGACACTTATAGTTCCTGAGATAAAATCGTGCTAAGCAATTGTGGTGATTTATCAATTTTTCAATTTTTCTGAGTGCCTTTTTTCATGGATTTTGGCTTCAAATCTGAGAATAATGTAGTTTATGGAGTTCAGGGTATCACGAGGGACCATTAGGACACAAAATCTCGACAAAAAAAAATTTGAAATTTCATCGTTTTAGTAGGAAGGTACCCCCCTTATGATTTTTTTGGAAAATTTTGAAAAGTCATAACTTTTTTTCTATTATAGATAGAAAGCTGAATCTTTCACTGAAAATTATCCTTTTCAAAGGACTACAATCCCTGAAAATTTCAGCTCATTGACACGTATAGTTCCTGAGATAAAATCGTGCTAAGCAATTGTGGTGATTTATCAATTTTTCAATTTTTCTGAGTGCCTTTTTTCATAGATTTTGGCTTCCAATCTGAGAATAATTTAGTTTATGGAGTTCAGGGTATCACGAGGGACCATTAGGACACAAAATCTCGACAAAAAAAAATTTGAAATTTCATCGTTTTAGTAGGAAGGTACCCCCCTTATGATTTTTTTGGAAAATTTTGAAAAGTCATAACTTTTTTTCTATTATAGATAGAAAGCTGAATCTTTCACTGAAAATTATCCTTTTCAAAGGACTACAATCCCTGAAAATTTCATTTCATTCGCACTTATAGTTCCCAGTGTTGCCAACTTGATAAAATAATTACCAGATCTGGTAATATCGACCCCGGTTTTAGTAATGAAGATTTTCAAAATATATCAAGTAATATTTCTAGTAATTTGACATTTCATTCCAGTAAAATTCTGGTATTTTCGCAATAGCAATCAATAATCCATTTTTCTTGAATTTATGAGGTCTATGAACCTAGCAGTCCCAAGGTGGAAAAAAACTTCGGGATCTATATAATAATTAGGTGCTTTTTAGGTGCTAATTAGGGCCTTTAATTAAAAATTAGGTGCTCCTCTAATTCAAATCAAAAAAGACTAAGGGATTGCTAGGTTTATGAAAGCTAGTATATGTAGTAAAAAAAAATCTGTAACTTAGTTAATAATTAATCAATTCTATTTTTTCTTGGACTATTTAGGAGCACCTAAAAAGCACCTAATTCTGATACAAAAGAAAATTTTGGAAATATATTTTTCACTATAGGGGACTACTAGCTGTTGGATAAACTGATACTCATATCAGTGAAACAAAAATTAATAAATTAAACTTTGATTATTAGCCTATACTTTGCTAATTTATATCGCAGCTATGGATGACTGAATGTGTTTATAATAGTTTTTATATGTAAGGTAAACACATGAGCAATCGTTTACTTAAGAAAGGGTTTGTAATTATTTGTCTTGATGTTGAGTCAGATCGTATAGTTATTTCTACGAGTTCACACGCTCTGCTTTCCACTCTGTGTTCGATATAATAAATATATTGAATATCGATATTTAACAAGTTCTTTTATTTTTTAGTCCATTTCCCAACACTAGCTCTCATAAATCTAGCAATCCCTTAGTTTTTTTTTCAAAAACTAGAGCAGTACCTAATTTTTAATTAGAGGCCCTAATTAGCACCTAAAAAGCACCTAATTATTATATAAGGTACCTGACCCAAATAAGGCCATGTACCTAATAAGGCCAATGCCCCTTATTGCTTAATATTGAATCCCATATTCAAAAATTGAAATATTATTGAAAAAGATATCTATAATGCAAATCAAAAATTATTGCGAGGATTCCTAGCAACTCGTTATATGTCGAAAAATGGCTAACCACAGATTTCATATGTCACGTTATAACTTTGAGGCTGGAACTTCATTAGTTTATACACATGTTCATAAAGGGAATGGAGCGAATGTAATTTTTACACGGACATTTATGTATTGAGAAAGCTACAGAGTAAGTACAGAATAATATCTTTGCTAGATTTCTAGTTACAGAATTTTTTTATCAATGTAACATGTTCCTAATAAGGCCACATGAAAAATTTTCAATTGGCCTCACATCACAGTGTTTTTTTAAAAGAATGTGTCATATTATTGCTTAAGTGATGTGTTCTAGAGCGCCTGAAGTCTAACCAAGCAAGAAAAGCTGCGGTTCATTTGTCCTAGTTGTATGTAGACCTATTCGGATTACCATCCCTGGACTTAAAATTATTGTTTTTTTAGAATGCAGCAAACGTTAAAGTTCTATTTTGAGAACTTTATGTCGAAAAATAATATTTTTATGAATGATTCTATTTATTTTAAACATTTTTTATTGTTGGCCTTATTAGGAGCATAGTGAATCGAATAAGGCCAATGGTAAGGGTCTTTGTTTTACGCAAAAACCACCACTTATATGTAAAAATAAATAAATTGGAGTTAATATTCAAGTAATAGAAGCGAAACACTTCACATATAAGCTCGTGATTCTTGTTGGGTTTGGTGGATAGTGTTCAGAAAAAATAAAACTTCTTAACATGGCCTTATTTGGGACAGGTACCTTAGATCTCGAAGTTTTTCCGTCATTCTGATACACCAACATGTAAACGTAAAGCCAGCAGTCCCCTTATAATTAAAAAAAAAAATCTGTAACGCAGTTAATAATTAATCAATTCTATTTTTTCTTGGACTATTTAAGAGCACCTAAAAAGCACCTAATTCTGATACAAAAGAAAATTTTGGAAAAATATTTTTTACTATAGGGGACTACTAGCTTTCATAAAACTAGCAATCCCTTAGTTTTTTTTTTATTTTCTCAAAAACTAGAGGAGCATCTAATTTTTAATTAAAGGCCCTAATTAGCACCTGAAAAGCACCTAATTATTATATAGATCTCGAAGTTTTTCCGTCATTCTGACACACCAACATGTAAACGTAAAGCCAGCAGTCCCCTTATAATTGAAAAAAAAGGTTCCATCATACTATACGGAAACACTAAAACTTACAAGTTCGATATACTTTCTTCATAAAACCGTTTAGTTCCTCTTTAAAATGTTCAATTAGATGCGGAAAACAATAAATATTCTTATGAATAAATAAATTTACTGAAATTCATACAGGAAAATATTTGTCATTTAATTTACGAAGATTATTGATTTTATGTTTTTTTTTTTTGTTGAAAAGTTTCATCTTTTTCTTTACGAGACCCAGAAAAAAATAACTTTACTATTGATTCTTTTTTTTATTTATGTGTCATTATCGAAAACAGAGCGATAGTGATATTAAACTGATAAGAATTTCTATTATTCATTGATCTGTGTCAAAGGTTGAGAAGAGGATCGTCTGTTATAATTTTTATTCTATTTAGGCGGGAGAATCATTTGGTACAGATTGATGAATCAGTAATTTCTAAAAGAAAATATAACAGAGGTCGTTTGGTGAAAGAGTCGTGGATATTAAGAATTTATAATGCGACTGAAAAAAGGGAATATATTCAATATGTCAAAAATCGATCCGCTGCGATTCTTTTACCGATTATAAGAAAACATGTAAGGGTAGGTAGGGAAATATGGACAGACAATTGGCGCGCTTACTCTGGATTAGTAGACTATGGTGACGTCCACCGAACAGTAAACCATACCAAATATTTCAAAGATCCCATTACAGGGGTCTGTACCAACCAGGTGGAAGGGTATTGGTCTGGCTTGAAAAAATATGTCAGAGCTCTGGGTGTTATGCATTCAAAATATTTGCCACAATATATTGACCAATATAGGAATGTGGAAGCAGATATATGACAAAAATGCCATTCAACGAATGTATAACTTAACATTGCAAATTGGACAAAAATATTAAATGGTTTTTTTATAGGATTATTTAGTTGATTAATGATATATTTTGTTCCCTTAAGGAAGTTTGCTTTGTTTAGTTTTAGTGGTTCTTAATTCAACTTTTCCATTTTTATATTATAATGTATAGATACAAATGGTTAATGGAACTTATTAGTCAGTTTGAACTGAATTTTCTTGCAGAAAAATGAAAAAACCCGCATTTTTTTTTTCATAAAACTATTATTTGAGTTGTCTACTTTAATGTAAAAGCTTCAAAAATGTCAAATTCTTGTTTCCGGATAGTGTGATGGACCCCACCTAATTCTGATACAAAAGAAAATTTAGGAAAAATATTTTTTATTATAGGGGACTACTAGCTTTCATAAATCTAGCAATCCCTTAGTTTTTTTTTGATTTTCTTAAAAACTAGAGCAACACCTAATTTTTAATTAGAGGCCCTAATTAGCACCTAAAAAGCACCTAATTATTATATAGATCTCGAAGTTTTTCCGTCATTCTGACACACCAACATGTAAACGTAAAGCCAGCAGTCCCCTAATAATTTTAAAAAAAATCTGTAACTCAGTTGATAATTAATCAATTCTATTTTTTCTTCGACTATTTAAGAGCACCTAAAAAGCACCTAATACTGCTACAAAAGATAATTTTGGAAAAATATTTTTTACTATAGGGGACTACTAGCTTTCATAAACCTAGCAATCCCTTAGTTTTTTTTTTATTTTCTCAAAAACTAGAGGAGCATCTAATTTTTAATTAAAGGCCCTAATTAGCACCTGAAAAGCACCTAATTATTATATAGATCTCGAAGTTTTTCCGTCATTCTGCTTTTATAAACCTAGCAGTCCCTTAGTTTTTTTTTATTTTCTCAGAAACTAAAAGAGTACCTAATTTTTAATTAGAGGCCCTAATTAGCACCTAAGCCCTTTATCAAAGTGCTTTCAATTTCAAGCACTAATTCCTTTTTATTTTCAGAAGTGCTTCACAAGCACAAAGCCCTCAAAGTGCTTTGGGCTTGGCAAGCACAAAGCCCTCAAAGTGATTTGAAAAGTGCTTGAGGCACATCAAAAGTGCTTGGGGAGCCTTCAAAAGTGCTTTGAAACCCTTTAAATGTGCTTGTAGTTCTTTAAATGTGCCTGAAGCTCTCTAAATGTGCTTGAAGCTCTTCAAATGTGTTTGAACCTCTTTAAAAGTCGAATTGGTATAGTAGACATGAACTTTACATTTCACAGAGTAGCTGTAGTATGTTTTTTTTTTTTTTTTTTTGAGATGTAGTTCTGGGGTATTTCGGGTACTATATGGTAATTCAATTTTAAGGTTTTCAAAATGTTCAATAAGGAAAAGTGAAAATAATCCAATGATAAAGTTAAATAGGGGTACCAATATAAATTAATTATTTATTTGAATAATAAGTTGATTCATTTTTTTTTTTTCGATTCTAAGCTCAAACCCATAACCTCCATTGTTAAGAGAGAAAAGACATAAGACGGTTCAAGTTCAAATAATAGAAAAAAAAATTAAGCGACAAAACACATCGATCGAAAATTGGGGGATAGGTTGAATGATGGTCAATTCAAATTCCTTTCAAAGTGCTTTAAGCCCTTTTAAAGTGCTTCAAGCCCTTTTAAAGTGCTTCAAGCCCTTTCAAAGTGCTTCAAGCTCCCAAAAGTGCTTCAAGCCCTCTTAAAGTGCTTCAAGCCCTCTAAAAGTAATTGAAGCTCATTGAAAGGGCTTGAATTACTTTTTTCAATTACAAATTACCAAGCACTTTTCCAAAGTAATTGACTTTGCAAGCCCCAATTACAAATTTATAAAAGGGCTTGAAGCACAGGGCTTTCAAGTCCTCAAAGTGCTTCAAGCACTTTCACAAGCACAAAGCACTCAAGCACTCAAGCCCTGCCCAGCTCTGTCTGAGAATAATTTAGTTTATGGAGTTCAGGGTATCACGAGGGACCATTAGGACACAAAATCTCGACAAAAAAAAAATTGAAATTTCATCGTTTTAGTAGGAAGGTACCCCCCTTATGATTTTTTTGGAAAATTTTGAAAAGTCATAACTTTTTTTTCTATTATAGATAGAAAGCTGAATCTTTCACTGAAAATTATCCTTTTCAAAGGACTACAATCCCTGAAAATTTCAGCTCATTGACACTTATAGTTCCTGAGATAAAATCGTGCTAAGCAATTGTGGTGATTTATCAATTTTTCAATTTTTCTGAGTGCCTTTTTTCATAGATTTTGGCTTCAGATCTGGGAATAATTTAGTTTATGGAGTTCAGGGTATCACGAGGGACCATTAGGACACAAAATCTCGACAAAAAAAAATTTGAAATTTCATCGTTTTAGTAGGAAGGTACCCCCCTTATGATTTTTTTGGAAAATTTTGAAGTCATAACTTTTTTTCTATTATAGATAGAAAGCTGAATCTTTCACTGAAAATTATCCTTTTCAAAGGACTTCAATCCCTGAAAATTTCAGCTCATTGACACTTATAGTTCCTGAGATAAAATCGTGCTAAGCAATTGTGGTGATTTATCAATTTTTCAATTTTTCTGAGTGCCTTTTTTCATAGATTTTGGCTTCAGATCTGGGAATAATTTTAGTTTATGGAGTTCAGGGTATCACGAGGGACCATTAGGACACAAAATCTCGACAAAAAAAATTTTGAAATTTCATCGTTTTAGTAGGAAGGTACCCCCCTTATGATTTTTTTGGAAAATTTTGAAAAGTCATAACTTTTTTTCTATTATAGATAGAAAGCTGAATCTTTCACTGAAAATTATCCTTTTCAAAGGACTTCAATCCCTGAAAATTTCAGCTCATTGACACTTATAGTTCCTGAGATAAAATCGTGCTAAGCAATTGTGGTGATTTATCAATTTTTCAATTTTTCTGAGTGCCTTTTTTCATGGATTTTGGCTTCAAATCTGAGAATAATGTAGTTTATGGAGTTCAGGGTATCATGAGGGACCATTAGGACTCAAAATCTCGACAAAAAAAAATTTGAAATTTCATCGTTTTAGTAGGAAGGTACCCCCCTTATGATTTTTTTTGGAAAATTTTGAAAAGTCATAACTTTTTTTCTATTATAGATAGAAAGCTGAATCTTTCACTGAAAATTATCCTTTTCAAAGGACTTCAATCCCTGAAAATTTCAGCTCATTGACACTTATAGTTCCTGAGATAAAATCGTGCTAAGCAATTGTGGTGATTTATCAATTTTTCAATTTTTCTGAGTGCCTTTTTTCATGGATTTTGGCTTCAAATCTGAGAATAATGTAGTTTATGGAGTTCAGGGTATCACGAAGGACCATTAGGACACAAAATCTCGACAAAAAAAAATTTGAAATTTCATCGTTTTAGTAGGAAGGTACCCCCCTTATGATTTTTTTGGAAAATTTTGAAGTCATAACTTTTTTTCTATTATAGATAGAAAGCTGAATCTTTCACTGAAAATTATCCTTTTCAAAGGACTTCAATCCCTGAAAATTTCAGCTCATTGACACTTATAGTTCCTGAGATAAATCGTGCTAAGCAATTGTGGTGATTTATCAATTTTTCAATTTTTCTGAGTGCCTTTTTTCATAGATTTTGGCTTCAGATCTGGGAATAATTTAGTTTATGGAGTTCAGGGTATCACGAGGGACCATTAGGACACAAAATCTCGACAAAAAAAAATTTGAAATTTCATCGTTTTAGTAGGAAGGTACCCCCCTTATGATTTTTTTGGAAAATTTTGAAAAGTCATAACTTTTTTTCTATTATAGATAGAAAGCTGAATCTTTCACTGAAAATTATCCTTTTCAAAGGACTACAATCCCTGAAAATTTCAGCTCATTGACACTTATAGTTCCTGAGATAAAATCGTGCTAAGCAATTGTGGTGATTTATCAATTTTTCAATTTTTCTGAGTGCCTTTTTTCATAGATTTTGGCTTCAGATCTGGGAATAATTTAGTTTATGGAGTTCAGGGTATCACGAGGGACCATTAGGACACAAAATCTCGACAAAAAAAAATTTGAAATTTCATCGTTTTAGTAGGAAGGTACCCCCCTTATGATTTTTTTGGAAAATTTTGAAGTCATAACTTTTTTTCTATTATAGATAGAAAGCTGAATCTTTCACTGAAAATTATCCTTTTCAAAGGACTTCAATCCCTGAAAATTTCAGCTCATTGACACTTATAGTTCCTGAGATAAAATCGTGCTAAGCAATTGTGGTGATTTATCAATTTTTCAATTTTTCTGAGTGCCTTTTTTCATAGATTTTGGCTTCAGATCTGGGAATAATTTAGTTTATGGAGTTCAGGGTATCACGAGGGACCATTAGGACACAAAATCTCGACAAAAAAAATTTTGAAATTTCATCGTTTTAGTAGGAAGGTACCCCCCTTATGATTTTTTTTGGAAAAATTTTGAAAAGTCATAACTTTTTTTCTATTATAGATAGAAAGCTGAATCTTTCACTGAAAATTATCCTTTTCAAAGGACTTCAATCCCTGAAAATTTCAGCTCATTGACACTTATAGTTCCTGAGATAAAATCGTTGCTAAGCAATTGTGGTGATTTATCAATTTTTCAATTTTTCTGAGTGCCTTTTTTCATGGATTTTGGCTTCAAATCTGAGAATAATGTAGTTTATGGAGTTCAGGGTATCATGAGGGACCATTAGGACTCAAAATCTCGACAAAAAAAAATTTGAAATTTCATCGTTTTAGTAGGAAGGTACCCCCCTTATGATTTTTTTTGGAAAATTTTGAAAAGTCATAACTTTTTTTCTATTATAGATAGAAAGCTGAATCTTTCACTGAAAATTATCCTTTTCAAAGGACTTCAATCCCTGAAAATTTCAGCTCATTGACACTTATAGTTCCTGAGATAAAATCGTGCTAAGCAATTGTGGTGATTTATCAATTTTTTCAATTTTTCTGAGTGCCTTTTTTTTGATAGATTTTGGCTTCAGATCTGGGAATAATTTAGTTTATGGAGTTCAGGGTATCACGAGGGACCATTAGGACACAAAATCTCGACAAAAAAAAATTTGAAATTTCATCGTTTTAGTAGGAAGGTACCCCCCTTATGATTTTTTTTGGAAAATTTTGAAAAGTCATAACTTTTTTTCTATTATAGATAGAAAGCTGAATCTTTCACTGAAAATTATCCTTTTCAAAGGACTACAATCCCTGAAAATTTCAGCTCATTGACACTTATAGTTCCTGAGATAAAATCGTGCTAAGCAATTGTGGTGATTTATCAATTTTTCAATTTTTCTGAGTGCCTTTTTTTGATAGATTTTGGCTTCAGATCTGGGAATAATTTAGTTTATGGAGTTCAGGGTATCACGAGGGACCATTAGGACACAAAATCTCGACAAAAAAAAATTTGAAATTTCATCGTTTTAGTAGGAAGGTACCCCCCTTATGATTTTTTTGGAAAATTTTGAAAAGTCATAACTTTTTTTCTATTATAGATAGAAAGCTGAATCTTTCACTGAAAATTATCCTTTTCAAAGGACTACAATCCCTGAAAATTTCAGCTCATTGACACTTATAGTTCCTGAGATAAAATCGTGCTAAGCAATTGTGGTGATTTATCAATTTTTCAATTTTTCTGAGTGCCTTTTTTCATAGATTTTGGCTTCAGATCTGGGAATAATTTAGTTTATGGAGTTCAGGGTATCACGAGGGACCATTAGGACACAAAATCTCGACAAAAAAAAATTTGAAATTTCATCGTTTTAGTAGGAAGGTACCCCCCTTATGATTTTTTTGGAAAATTTTGAAAAGTCATAACTTTTTTTCTATTATAGATAGAAAGCTGAATCTTTCACTGAAAATTATCCTTTTCAAAGGACTACAATCCCTGAAAATTTCAGCTCATTGACACTTATAGTTCCTGAGATAAAATCGTGCTAAGCAATTGTGGTGATTTATCAATTTTTCAATTTTTCTGAGTGCCTTTTTTCATAGATTTTGGCTTCAGATCTGGGAATAATTTAGTTTATGGAGGTTCAGGGTATCACGAGGGACCATTAGGACACAAAATCTCGACAAAAAAAAATTTGAAATTTCATCGTTTTAGTAGGAAGGTACCCCCCTTATGATTCTTTTTTGGAAAATTTTGAAAAGTCATAACTTTTTTTCTATTATAGATAGAAAGCTGAATCTTTCACTGAAAATTATCCTTTTCAAAGGACTACAATCCCTGAAAATTTCAGCTCATTGACACTTATAGTTCCTGAGATAAAATCGTGCTAAGCAATTGTGGTGATTTATCAATTTTTTCAATTATTCTGAGTGCCTTTTTTCATAGATTTTGGCTTCAGATCTGGGAATAATTTAGTTTATGGAGTTCAGGGTATCACGAGGGACCATTAGGACACAAAATCTCGACAAAAAAAAATTTGAAATTTCATCGTTTTAGTAGGAAGGTACCCCCCTTATGATTTTTTTGGAAAATTTTGAAAAGTCATAACTTTTTTTTCTATTATAGATAGAAAGCTGAATCTTTCACTGAAAATTATCCTTTTCAAAGGACTACAATCCCTGAAAATTTCAGCTCATTGACACTTATAGTTCCTGAGATAAAATCGTGCTAAGCAATTGTGGTGATTTATCAATTTTTCAATTTTTCTGAGTGCATTTTTCATGGATTTTGGCTTCCAATCTGAGAATAATTTAGTTTATGGAGTTCAGGGTATCACGAGGGACCATTAGGACACAAAATCTCGACAAAAAAAAATTTGAAATTTCATCGTTTTAGTAGGAAGGTACCCCCCCTTATGATTTTTTTTGGAAAATTTTGAAAAGTCATAACTTTTTTTCTATTATAGATAGAAAGCTGAATCTTTCACTGAAAATTATCCTTTTCAAAGGACTACAATCCCTGAAAATTTCAGCTCATTGACACTTATAGTTCCTGAGATAAAATCGTGCTAAGCAATTGTGGTGATTTATCAATTTTTCAATTTTTCTGAGTGCCTTTTTTCATGGATTTTGGCTTCAAATCTGAGAATAATGTAGTTTATGGAGTTCAGGGTATCACGAAGGACCATTAGGACACAAAATCTCGACAAAAAAAAATTTGAAATTCATCGTTTTAGTAGGAAGGTACCCCCCTTATGATTTTTTTTGGAAAATTTTGAAAAGTCATAACTTTTTTTCTATTATAGATAGAAAGCTGAATCTTTCACTGAAAATTATCCTTTTCAAAGGACTACAATCCCTGAAAATTTCAGCTCATTGACACTTATAGTTCCTGAGATAAAATCGTGCTAAGCAATTGTGGTGAATTTATCAATTTTTCAATTTTTCTGAGTGCCTTTTTTCATAGATTTTGGCTTCAGATCTGGGAATAATTTAGTTTATGGAGTTCAGGGTATCACGAGGGACCATTAGGACACAAAATCTCGACAAAAAAAAATTTGAAATTTCATCGTTTTAGTAGGAAGGTACCCCCCTTATGATTTTTTTTGGAAAATTTTGAAAAGTCATAACTTTTTTTCTATTATAGATAGAAAGCTGAATCTTTCACTGAAAATTATCCTTTTCAAAGGACTACAATCCCTGAAAATTTCAGCTCATTGACACTTATAGTTCCTGAGATAAAATCGTGCTAAGCAATTGTGGTGATTTATCAATTTTTCAATTTTTCTGAGTGCCTTTTTTCATGGATTTTGGCTTCAAATCTGAGAATAATGTAGTTTATGGAGTTCAGGGTATCACGAAGGACCATTAGGACACAAAATCTCGACAAAAAAAAATTTGAAATTTCATCGTTTTAGTAGGAAGGTACCCCCCTTATGATTTTTTTGGAAAATTTTGAAAAGTCATAACTTTTTTTCTATTATAGATAGAAAGCTGAATCTTTCACCTGAAAATTATCCTTTTCAAAGGACTACAATCCCTGAAAATTTCAGCTCATTGACACTTATAGTTCCTGAGATAAAATCGTGCTAAGCAATTGTGGTGATTTATCAATTTTTCAATTTTTCTGAGTGCCTTTTTTCATGGATTTTGGCTTCAAATCTGAGAATAATGTAGTTTATGGAGTTCAGGGTATCACGAGGGACCATTAGGACACAAAATCTCGACAAAAAAAAATTTGAAATTTCATCGTTTTAGTAGGAAGGTACCCCCCTGAAAATTTTGAAAAGTCATAACTTTTTTTCTATTATAGATAGAAAGCTGAATCTTTCACTGAAAATTATCCTTTTCAAAGGACTACAATCCCTGAAAATTTCAGCTCATTGACACTTATAGTTCCTGAGATAAAATCGTGCTAAGCAATTGTGGTGATTTATCAATTTTTCAATTTTTCTGAGTGCATTTTTCATGGATTTTGGCTTCCAATCTGAGAATAATTTAGTTTATGAGTTCAGGGTATCACGAGGGACCATTAGGACACAAAATCTCGACAAAAAAAAATTTGAAATTTCATCGTTTTAGTAGGAAGGTACCCCCCTTATGATTTTTTTTGGAAAATTTGAAAAGTCATAACTTTTTTTCTATTATAGATAGAAAGCTGAATCTTCACTGAAAATTATCCTTTTCAAAGGACTACAATCCCTGAAAATTTCAGCTCATTGACACTTATAGTTCCTGAGATAAAATCGTGCTAAGCAATTGTGGTGATTTATCAATTTTTCAATTTTTCTGAGTGCATTTTTCATGGATTTTGGCTTCCAATCTGAGAATAATTTAGTTTATGGAGTTCAGGGTATCACGAGGGGACCATTAGGACACAAAATCTCGACAAAAAAAAATTTGAAATTTCATCGTTTTAGTAGGAAGGTACCCCCCTTATGATTTTTTTGGAAAATTTTGAAAAGTCATAACTTTTTTTCTATTATAGATAGAAAGCTGAATCTTTCACTGAAAATTATCCTTTCAAAGGACTACAATCCCTGAAAATTTCAGCTCATTGACACTTATAGTTCCTGAGATAAAATCGTGCTAAGCAATTGTGGTGATTTATCAATTTTTCAATTTTTCCTGAGTGCCTTTTTTCATGGATTTTGGCTTCAAATCTGAGAATAATGTAGTTTATGGAGTTCAGGGTATCACGAGGGACCATTAGGACACAAAATCTCGACAAAAAAAAATTTGAAATTCATCGTTTTAGTAGGAAGGTACCCCCCCTTATGATTTTTTTGGAAAATTTTGAAAAGTCATAACTTTTTTTCTATTATCGATAGAAAGCTGAATCTTTCACTGAAAATTATCCTTTTCAAAGGACTACAATCCCTGAAAATTTCAGCTCATGACACTTATAGTTCCTGAGATAAAATCGTGCTAAGCAATTGTGGTGATTTATCAATTTTTCAATTTTTCTGAGTGCCTTTTTTCATAGATTTTGGCTTCAGATCTGGGAATATTTAGTTTATGGAGTTCAGGGTATCACGAGGGACCATTAGGACACAAAATCTCGACAAAAAAAAAATTTGAAATTTCATCGTTTTAGTAGGAAGTTACCCCCCTTATGATTTTTTTGGAAAATTTTGAAAAGTCATAACTTTTTTTCTATTATAGATAGAAAGCTGAATCTTTCACTGAAAATTATCCTTTTCAAAGGACTACAATCCCTGAAAATTTCAGCTCATTGACATTTTTATG
>CAKJTU040000023.1:22895-82896 GCA_917834065.1 Ceutorhynchus assimilis | reverse complement strand
GAAAATTTCAGCTCATTGACACTTATAGTTCCTGAGATAAAATCGTGTTAAGCAATTGTGGTGATTTATCAATTTTTCAATTTTTCTGAGTGCCTTTTTCCATAGATTTTGGCTTCAAATCTGAGAATAATTTAGTTTATGGAGTTCAGGGTATCACGAGGGACCATTAGGACACAAAATCTCGACAAAAAAAAATTTGAAATTTCATCGTTTTAGTAGGAAGGTACCCCCCTTATGATTTTTTTGGAAAATTTGAAAAGTCATAACTTTTTTTCTATAATAGATAGAAACCTGAATCTTTCACTGAAAATTATCCTTTTCAAAGGACTACAATCCCTGAAAATTTCAGCCTCATTGACACTTATAGTTCCTGAGATAAAATCGTGTTAAGCAATTGTGGTGATTTATCAATTTTTCAATTTTTCTGAGTGCCTTTTTCCATAGATTTTGCTTCAAATCTGAGAATAATTAGTTTATGGAGTTCAGGGTATCACGAGGGACCATTAGGACACAAATCTCGACAAAAAAAAATTTGAAATTTCATCGTTTTAGTAGGAAGGTACCCCCCCTTATGATTTTTTTGGAAAATTTTGAAAGTCATAACTTTTTTTCTATTATAGATAGAAAGCTGAATCTTTCACTGAATTTCATCCCTTTCAAAGGACTACAATCCCTGAAAATTTCAGCTCATTGACACTTATAGTTCCTGAGATAAAATCGTGTTAAGCAATTGGGGTGATTTATCAATTTTTCAATTTTTCTGAGTGCCCCTTTTCCATAGATTTCGGCTTCAAATCTGAGAATTATTTTGTGTATGAGTTCAGGGTATCACGAGGGACCAGTAGACCCAAAATCTCGACAAAAAAAATTTGAAATTTCATCGTTTTAGTAGGAAGGTACCCCCCTTATGATTTTTTTGGAAAATTTTGAAAAGTCATAACTTTTTTTCTATTATAGATAGAAAGCTGAATCTTTCACTGAAAATTATCCTTTTCAAAGGACTACAATCCCTGAAAATTTCAGCTCATTGACACTATAGTTCCTGAGATAAAATCGTGTTAAGCAATTGTGGTGATTTATCAATTTTTCAATTTTTCTGAGTGCCTTTTTCCATAGATTTTGGCTTCAAATCTGAGAATAATTTAGTTTATGGAGTTCAGGGTATCACGAGGGACCATTAGGACACAAAAATCTCGACAAAAAAAAATTTGAAATTTCATCGTTTTAGTAGGAAGGTACCCCCCCTTATGATTTTTTTGGAAAATTTTGAAAAGTCATAACTTTTTTTCTATTATAGATAGAAAGCTGAATCTTTCACTGAAAATTATCCTTTTCAAAGGACTACAATCCCTGAAAATTTCAGCTCATTGACACTTATAGTTCCTGAGATAAAATCGTGTTAAGCAATTGTGGTGATTTATCAATTTTTCAATTTTTCTGAGTGCCCTTTTCCATAGATTTCGGCTTCAAATCTGAGAATTATTTTGTGTATGGAGTTCAGGGTATCACGAGGGACCAGTAGAACCCAAAATCTCGACAAAAAAAAATTTGAAATTTCATCGTTTTAGTAGGAAGGTACCCCCCTTATAATTTTTTTGGAAAATTTTGAAAGTCATAACTTTTTTTCTATTATAGATAGAAAGCTGAATCTTTCACTGAAAATTATCCTTTTCAAAGGGCTACAATCCCTGAAAATTTCAGCTCATTGACACTTATAGTTCCTGAGATAAAATCGTGTTAAGCAATTGTGGTGATTTATCAATTTTTCAATTTTTCTGAGTGCCTTTTTTCCATAGATTTGGCTTCAAATCTGAGAATAATTTAGTTTATGGAGTTCAGGGTATCACGAGGGACCATTAAGACACAAAATCTCGACCAAAAAAAAATTTGAAATTTCATCGTTTTAGTAGGAAGGTACCCCCCCCTTATGATTTTTTTGGAAAATTTTGAAAAAGTCATAACTTTTTTTCTATTATAGATAGAAAGCTGAATCTTTCACTGAAAATTATCCTTTTCAAAGGGCTACAATCCCTGAAAATTTCAGCTCATTGACACTTATAGTTCCTGAGATAAAATCGTGTTAAGCAATTGGGGTGATTTATCAATTTTTCAATTTTTCTGAGTGCCCTTTTCCATAGATTTCGACTTCAAATCTGAGAATTATTTTGTGTATGGAGTTCAGGGTATCACGAGGGACCAGTAGAACCCAAAATCTCGACAAAAAAAAATTTGAAATTTCATCGTTTTAGTAGGAAGGTACCCCCCCTTATGATTTTTTTGGAAAATTTTGAAAAGTCATAACTTTTTTTCTATTATAGATAGAAAGCTGAATCCTTTCACTGAAAATTATCCTTTCAAAGGACTACAATCCCTGAAAATTTCAGCTCATTGACACTTATAGTTCCTGAGATAAAATCGTGTTAAGCAATTGTGGTGATTTATCAATTTTTCAATTTTTCTGAGTGCCTTTTTTCATGGATTTTGGCTTCAAATACTGAGAATAATGTAGTTTATGGAGTTCAGGGTATCACGAGGGACCATTAAGACACAAAATCTCGACAAAAAAAATTTGAAATTTTATCGTTTTAGTAGGAAGGTACCCCCCTTATGATTTTTTTGGAAAATTTTGAAAAGTCATAACTTTTTTTCTATAATAGATAGAAAGCTGAATCTTTCACTGAAAATTATCCTTTTCAAAGGACTACAATCCCTGAAAATTTCAGCTCATTGACACTTATAGTTCCTGAGATAAAATCGTGTTAAGCAATTGTGGTGATTTATCAATTTTTCAATTTTTCTGAGTGCCTTTTTTCATGGATTTTGGCTTCAAATCTGAGAATAATGTAGTTTATGGAGTTCAGGGTATCACGAGGGACCATTAAGACACAAAATCTCGACAAAAAAAAATTTGAAATTTTATCGTTTTAGTAGGAAGGTACCCCCCCTTATGATTTTTTTGGAAAATTTTGAAAAGTCATAACTTTTTTTCTATAATAGATAGAAAGCTGAATCTTTCACTGAAAATTATCCTTTTCAAAGGACTACAATCCCTGAAAATTTCAGCTCATTGACACTTATAGTTCCTGAGATAAAATCGTGTTAAGCAATTGTGGTGATTTATCAATTTTTTCAATTTTTCTGAGTGCCTTTTTTTCATGGATTTTGGCTTCAAATCTGAGTATAATTTTGTGTATGGAGTTCAGGGTATCACGAGGGACCAGTAGAACCCCAAAATCTCGACAAAAAAAATAATTTGAAATTTCATCATTTTAGTAAGAAGGTACCCCCCCTTTTGATTTTTTCGGAAAACTTTCAAAAGTCGTAACTTTTTTTCTATTATAGATAGAAAGCTGAATCTTTCACTGAGTTTTATCCCTTTCAAAGGACTACAATCCCTGAAAATTTCAGTCATTTGCACCTGTGGTTCCTGAGATAAAATCGTGTTAAGCAATTGGGGTGATTTATCAATTTTTCAATTTTTCTGAGTGCCTTTTTCCATAGATTTCGGCTTCAAATCTGAGAATAATTTTGTGTATGGAGTTCAGGGTATCACGAGGGACCAGTAGAACCCCAAAATCTCGACAAAAAAAAAATTTGAAATTTCATCATTTTAGTAAGAAGGTACCCCCCTTATGATTTTTTCGGAAAACTTTCAAAAGTCGTAACTTTTTTTCTATTATAGATAGAAAGCTGAATCTTTCACTGAGTTTTATCCCTTTCAAAGTACTACAATCCCTGAAAATTTCAGCTCATTTGCACCTGTGGTTCCCTGAGATAAAATCGTGTTAAGCAATTGGGGTGATTTATCAATTTTTCAATTTTTCTGAGTGCCTTTTTCCATAGATTTCGGCTTCAAATCTGAGAATAATTTTGTGTATGGAGTTCAGGGTATCACGAGGGACCAGTAGAACCCAAAATCTCGACAAAAAAAAAATTTGAAATTTCATCATTTTAGTAAGAAGGTACCCCCCCTTATGATTTTTTCGGAAAACTTTCAAAAGTCATAACTTTTTTTCTATTATAGATAGAAAGCTGAATCTTTCACTGAGTTTTATCCCTTTCAAAGGACTACAATCCCTGAAAATTTCAGTTCATTTGCACTTGTGGTTCCTGAGATAAAATCGTGTTAATCAATTGGGGTGATTTATCAATTTTTCAATTTTTCTGAGTGCCTTTTTCCATAGATTTCGGCCTCAAATCTGAGAATAATTTTGTGTTTGGAGTTCAGGGTATCACGAGGGATCAGTGGGACCCAAAATCTCGACAAAAAAAATTTGAAAATTTCATCATTTTAGTAAGAAGGTACCCCCCCTTATGATTTTTTCGGAAAACTTTCAAAAGTCGTAACTTTTTTTCTATTATAGATAGAAAGCTGAATCTTTCACTGAGTTTTATCCCTTTCAAAGGACTACAATCCCCTGAAAAATTTCAGTTCATTTGCACTTGTGGTTCCTGAGATAAAATCGTGTTAAGCAATTGGGGTGATTTATCAATTTTTCAATTTTTCTGAGTGCCCTTTTTCCATAGATTTCGGCTTCAAATCTGAGAATAATTTTGTGTATGGAGTTCAGGGTATCACGAGGGATCAGTAGAACCCAAAATCTCGACAAAAAAATTTTGAAATTTCATCATTTTAGTAAGAAGGTACCCCCCTTATGATTTTTTCCGGAAAACTTTCAAAAGTCGTAACTTTTTTTCTATTATAGATAGAAAGCTGAATCTTTCACTGAATTTCATCCCCTTTCAAAGGACTACAATCCCTGAAAATTTCAGTTCATTTGCACTTGTGGTTCCTGAGATAAAATCGTGTTAAGCAATTGGGGTGATTTATCAATTTTTCAATTTTTCTGAGTGCCTTTTTCCATAGATTTCGGCCTCAAATCTGAGAATAATTTTGTGTTTGGAGTTCAGGGTATCACGAGGGACCAGTGGAACCCAAAATCTCGACAAAAAAAATTTGAAATTTCATCATTTTAGTAAGAAGGTACCCCCCTTATGATTTTTTCGGAAAACTTTCAAAAGTCGTAACTTTTTTTCTATTATAGATAGAAAGCTGAATCTTTCACTGAATTTCATCCCTTTCAAAGGACTACAATCCCTGAAAATTTCAGCTCATTTGCACTTATAGTTCCTGAGATAAAATCGTGTTAAGCAATTGGGGTGATTTATTAATTTCTCAATTTTTTCTGAGTGCCTTTTTCCATAGATTTCGGCTTCAAATCTGAGAATTATTTTGTGTATGGAGTTCAGGGTATCACGAGGGATCAGTGGGACCCAAAATCTCGACAAAAAAAAATTTGAAATTTCATCATTTTAGTAAGAAGGTACCCCCCCTTATGATTTTTTCGGAAAACTTTCAAAGGTCGTAACTTTTTTTCTATTATAGATAGAGAGCTGAATCTTTCACTGAATTTCATCCCCTTTCAAAGGACTACCAATCCCCTGAAAATTTCAGTTCATTTGCACTTGTGGTTCCTGAGATAAAATCGTGTTAAGCAATTGGGGTGATTTATTAATTTCTCAATTTTTCTGAGTGCCTTTTTCCATAGATTTCGGCTTCAAATCTGAGAATTATTTTGTGTATGGAGTTCAGGGTATCACGAGGGATCAGTGGGACCCCAAAATCTCGACAAAAAAAAATTTGAAATTTCATCATTTTAGTAAGAAGGTACCCCCCTTATGATTTTTTCGGAAAACTTTCAAAGGTCGTAACTTTTTTTCTATTATAGATAGAGAGGCTGAATCTTTCACTGAATTTCATCCCCTTTCAAAGGACTACAATCCCCTGAAAATTTCAGTTCATTTGCACTTGTGGTTCCTGAGATAAAATCGTGTTAAGCAATTGGGGTGATTTATTAATTTCTCAATTTTTCTGAGTGCCTTTTTCCATAGATTCGGCTTCAAATCTGAGAATTATTTTGTGTATGGAGTTCAGGGTATCACGAGGGATCAGTGGGACCCAAAATCTCGACAAAAAAAAATTTGAAATTTCATCATTTTAGTAAGAAGGTACCCCCCTTATGATTTTTTCGGAAAACTTTCAAAGGTCGTAACTTTTTTTCTATTATAGATAGAGAGCTGAATCTTTCACTGAATTTCATCCCTTTCAAAGGACTACAATCCCTGAAAATTTCAGTTCATTTGCACTTGTGGTTCCTGAGATAAAATCGTGTTAAGCAATTGGGGTGATTTATTAATTTCTCAATTTTTCTGAGTGCCTTTTTCCATAGATTTCGGCTTCAAATCTGAGAATTATTTTGTGTATGGAGTTCAGGGTATCACGAGGGACGAGTAGAACCCAAAATCTCGACAAAAAAAAAATTTGAAATTTCATCATTTTAGTAAGAAGGTACCCCCCTTATGATTTTTTCGGAAAACTTTCAAAAGTCGTAACTTTTTTTCTATTATAGATAGAAGCTGAATCTTTCACTGAATTTCATCCCTTTCAAAGGACTACAATCCCTGAAAATTTCAGCTCATTTGCACTTATAGTTCCTGAGATAAAATCGTGTTAAGCAATTGGGGTGATATATCAATTTTTCAATTTTTCTGAGTGCCTTTTTCCATAGATTTCGGCCTCAAAATCTGAGAATAATTTTGTGTATGGAGTTCAGGGTATCACGAGGGACCAGTAGAACCCAAAAATCTCCGACAAAAAAAAATTTGAAATTTCATCATTTTAGTAAGAAGGTACCCCCCCTTATGATTTTTCGGAAAACTTTCAAAAGTCGTAACTTTTTTTCTATTATAGATAGAAAGCTGAATCTTTCACTGAATTTCATCCCTTTCAAAGGACTACAATCCCTGAAAATTTCAGTTCATTTGCACTTGTGGTTCCTGAGATAAAATCGTGTTAAGCAATTGGGTGATTTATCAATTTTTCAATTTTTCTGAGTGCCTTTTTCCATAGATTTCGGCCTCAAATCTGAGAATAATTTTGTGTATGGAGTTCAGGGTATCACGAGGGACCAGTAGAACCCAAAATCTCGACAAAAAAAAAATTTGAAATTTCATCATTTTAGTAAGAAGGTACCCCCCCTTATGATTTTTTCGGAAAACTTTCAAAAGTCGTAACTTTTTTTCTATTATAGATAGAAAGCTGAATCTTTCACTGAATTTCATCCCTTTCAAAAGGACTACAATCCCCTGAAAATTTCAGTTCATTTGCACTTGTGGTTCCTGAGATAAAATCGTGTTAAGCAATTGGGGTGATTTATCAATTTTTCAATTTTTCTGAGTGCCTTTTTCCATAGATTTCGGCCTCAAATCTGAGAATAATTTTGTGTATGGAGTTCAGGGTATCACGAGGGACCAGTAGAACCCAAAATCTCGACAAAAAAAAAATTTGAAATTTCATCATTTTAGTAAGAAGGTACCCCCCTTATGATTTTTTCGGAAAACTTTCAAAAGTCGTAACTTTTTTTCTATTATAGATAGAAAGCTGAATCTTTCACTGAATTTCATCCCTTTCAAAGGACTACAATCCCTGAAAATTTCAGTTCATTTGCACTTGTGGTTCCTGAGATAAAATCGTGTTAAGCCAATTGGGGTGATTTATCAATTTTTCAATTTTTCTGAGTGCCTTTTTCCATAATTTCGGCTTCAAATTTGAGAATAATTTTGTGTATGGAGTTCAGGGTATCACGAGGGACCAGTAGAACCCAAAATCTCGACAAAAAAAAATTGAAATTTCATCATTTTAGTAAGAAGGTACCCCCCCTTATGATTTTTTCGGAAAACTTTCAAAAGTCGTAACTTTTTTTCTATTTTAGATAGAAAGCTGAATCTTTCACTGAAAATTATCCTTTTCAAAGGACTACAATCCCTGAAAATTTCAGCTCATTGACACTTATAGTTCCTGAGATAAAATCGTGTTAAGCAATTGTGGTGATTTATCAATTTTTCAATTTTTCTGAGTGCCTTTTTCCATAGATTTCGGCTTCAAATCTGAGAATAATTTTGTGTATGGAGTTCAGGGTATCACGAGGGATCAGTGGGACCCAAAATCGCGACAAAAAAAAATTTGAAATTTCATCATTTTAGTAAGAAGGTACCCCCCTTATGATTTTTTCGGAAAACTTTCAAAAGTCGTAACTTTTTTTCTATTATAGATAGAAAGCTGAATCTTTCACTGAGTTTTATCCCCTTTCATAGGACTACAATCCCTGAAAATTTCAGTTCATTTGCACTTGTGGTTCCTGAGATAAAATCGTGTTAAGCAATTGGGGTGATTTATCAATTTTTCAATTTTTCTGAGTGCCTTTTTCCATAAATTTCGGCTTCAAATCTGAGAATAATTTTGTGTATGGAGTTCAGGGTATCACGAGGGACCAGTACAACCCAAAATCTCGACAAAAAAAAAATTGAAATTTCATCATTTTAGTAAGAAGGTACCCCCCTTATGATTTTTTCGGAAAACTTTCAAAAGTCGTAACTTTTTTTCTATTTTAGATAGAAAGCTGAATCTTTCACTGAAAATTATCCTTTTCAAAGGACTACAATCCCTGAAAATTTCAGCTCATTGACACTTATAGTTCCTGAGATAAAATCGTGTTAAGCAATTGTGGTGATTTATCAATTTTTCAATTTTTCTGAGTGCCTTTTTCCATAGATTTCGGCTTCAAATCTGAGAATAATTTTGTGTATGGAGTTCAGGGTATCACGAGGGATCAGTGGGACCCAAAATCTCGACAAAAAAAATTTGAAATTTCATCATTTTAGTAAGAAGGTACCCCCCTTATGATTTTTTCGGAAAACTTTCAAAAGTCGTAACTTTTTTTCTATTATAGATAGAAAGCTGAATCTTTCACTGAGTTTTATCCCTTTCAAAGGACTACAATCCCTGATAAATTTCAGTTCATTTGCACTTGTGGTTCCTGAGATAAAATCGTGTTAAGCAATTGGGGTGATTTATCAATTTTTCAATTTTTCTGAGTGCCTTTTTCCATAAATTTCGGCTTCAAATCTGAGAATAATTTTGTGTATGGAGTTCAGGGTATCACGAGGGACCAGTAGAACCCAAAATCTCGACAAAAAAAAATTGAAATTTCATCATTTTAGTAAGAAGGTACCCCCCTTATGATTTTTTCGGAAAACTTTCAAAAGTCGTAACTTTTTTTCTATTATAGATAGAAAGCTGAATCTTTCACTGAAAATTATCCTTTTCAAAGGACTACAATCCCTGAAAATTTCAGCTCATTGACACTTATAGTTCCTGAGATAAAATCGTGCTAAGCAATTGTGGTGATTTATCAATTTTTCAATTTTTCTGAGTGCCCTTTTCCATAGATTTCGGCTTCAAATCTGAGAATTATTTTGTGTATGGAGTTCAGGGTATCACGAGGGACCAGTAGAACCCCAAAATCTCGACAAAAAAAAATTTGAAATTTCATCGTTTTAGTAGGAAGGTACCCCCCTTATGATTTTTTTGGAAAATTTGAAAAGTCATAACTTTTTTTCTATTATAGATAGAAAGCTGAATCTTTCACTGAAAATTATCCTTTTCAAGGACTACAATCCCTGAAAATTTCAGCTCATTGACACTTATAGTTCCTGAGATAAAATCGTGTTAAGCAATTGTGGTGATTTATCAATTTTTCAATTTTTCTGAGTGCCTTTTTCCATAGATTTTGGCTTCAAATCTGAGAATAATTTAGTTTATGGAGTTCAGGGTATCACGAGGGACCATTAGGACACAAAATCTCGACAAAAAAAAATTTGAAATTTCATCGTTTTAGTAGGAGGTACCCCCCTTATGATTTTTTTGGAAAATTTTGAAAAGTCATAACTTTTTTTCTATTATAGATAGAAAGCTGAATCTTTCACTGAAAATTATCCTTTTCAAAGGACTACAATCCCTGAAAATTTCAGCTCATTGACACCTTATAGTTCCTGAGATAAAATCGTGTTAAGCAATTGTGGTGATTTATCAATTTTTCAATTTTTCTGAGTGCCCCTTTTCCATAGATTTCGGCTTCAAAATCTGAGAATTATTTTGTGTATGGAGTTCAGGGTATCACGAGGGACCAGTAGAACCCAAAATCTCGACAAAAAAAAATTTGAAATTTCATCGTTTTAGTAGGAAGGTACCCCCCCTTATAATTTTTTTGGAAAATTTTGAAAAGTCATAACTTTTTTTCTATTATAGATAGAAAGCTGAATCTTTCACTGAAAATTATCCTTTTCAAAGGGCTACAATCCCTGAAAATTTCAGCTCATTGACACTTATAGTTCCTGAGATAAAATCGTGTTAAGCAATTGTGGTGATTTATCAATTTTTCAATTTTTCTGAGTGCCTTTTTCCATAGATTTTGGCTTCAAATCTGAGAATAATTTAGTTTATGGAGTTCAGGGTATCACGAGGGACCATTAAGACACCAAAATCTCGACAAAAAAAAATTTGAAATTTCATCGTTTTAGTAGGAAGGTACCCCCCCTTATGATTTTTTTGGAAAATTTTGAAAAGTCATAACTTTTTTTCTATTATAGATAGAAAGCTGAATCTTTCACTGAAAAATTATCCTTTTCAAAGGACTACAATCCCTGAAAATTTCAGCTCATTGACACTTATAGTTCCTGAGATAAAATCGTGTTAAGCAATTGTGGTGATTTATCAATTTTTCAATTTTTCTGAGTGCCCTTTTCCATAGATTTCCGGCTTCAAATCTGAGAATTATTTTGTGTATGGAGTTCAGGGTATCACGAGGGACCAGTAGAACCCAAAATCTCGACAAAAAAAAATTTGAAATTTCATCGTTTTAGTAGGAAGGTACCCCCCTTATAATTTTTTTGGAAAATTTTGAAAAGTCATAACTTTTTTTCTATTATAGATAGAAAGCTGAATCTTTCACTGAAAATTATCCTTTTCAAAGGGCTACAATCCCCTGAAAATTTCAGCTCATTGACACTTATAGTTCCTGAGATAAAAATCGTGTTAAGCAATTGTGGTGATTTATCAATTTTTCAATTTTTTGAGTGCCTTTTTCCATAGATTTTGGCTTCAAATCTGAGAATAATTTAGTTTATGGAGTTCAGGGTATCACGAGGGACCATTAAGACACAAAATCTCGACAAAAAAAAATTTGAAAATTTCATCGTTTTAGTAGGAAGGTACCCCCCCTTATGATTTTTTTGGAAAATTTTGAAAAGTCATAACTTTTTTTCTATTATAGATAGAAAGCTGAATCTTTCACTGATAAATTATCCTTTTCAAAGGGCTACAATCCCTGAAATTTCAGCTCATTGACACTTATAGTTCCTGAGATAAAATCGTGTAAGCAATTGGGTGATTTATCAATTTTTCAATTTTTCTGAGTGCCCTTTTCCATAGATTTCGGCTTCAAATCTGAGAATTATTTTGTGTATGGAGTTCAGGGTATCACGAGGGACCAGTAGAACCCAAAATCTCGACAAAAAAAAATTTGAAATTTCATCGTTTTAGTAGGAAGGTACCCCCCTTATGATTTTTTTGGAAAATTTTGAAAAGTCATAACTTTTTTTCTATTATAGATAGAAAGCTGAATCTTTCACTGAAAATTATCCTTTTCAAAGGACTACAATCCCTGAAATTTCAGCTCATTGACACTTATAGTTCCTGAGATAAAATCGTGTTAAGCAATTGTGGTGATTTATCAATTTTTCAATTTTTCTGAGTGCCCTTTTTTCATGGATTTTGGCTTCAAATCTGAGAATAATGTAGTTTATGGAGTTCAGGGTATCACGAGGGACCATTAAGACACAAAATCTCGACAAAAAAAAATTTGAAATTTTATCGTTTTAGTAGGAAGGTACCCCCCCCTTATGATTTTTTTGGAAAATTTTGAAAAGTCATAACTTTTTTTCTATAATAGATAGAAAGCTGAATCTTTCACTGAAAATTATCCTTTTCAAAGGACTACAATCCCTGAAAATTTCAGCTCATTGACACTTATAGTTCCTGAGATAAAATCGTGTTAAGCAATTGTGGTGATTTATCAATTTTTCAATTTTTCTGAGTGCCTTTTTTCATGGATTTTGGCTTCAAATCTGAGAATAATGTAGTTTATGGAGTTCAGGGTATCACGAGGGACCCATTAAGACACAAAATCTCGACAAAAAAAAATTTGAAATTTTATCGTTTTAGTAGGAAGGTACCCCCCTTATGATTTTTTTGGAAAATTTTGAAAAGTCATAACTTTTTTTCTATAATAGATAGAAAGCTGAATCTTTCACTGAAAATTATCCTTTTCAAAGGACTACAATCCCTGAAAATTTCAGCTCATTGACACTTATAGTTCCTGAGATAAAAATCGTGTTAAGCAATTGTGGTGATTTATCAATTTTTCAATTTTTCTGAGTGCCTTTTTTCATGGATTTTGGCTTCAAATCTGAGAATAATTTTGTGTATGGAGTTCAGGGTATCACGAGGGACCAGTAGAACCCAAAATCTCGACAAAAAAAAATTTGAAATTTCATCATTTTAGTAAGAAGGTACCCCCCTTATGATTTTTTCGGAAAACTTCAAAAGTCGTAACTTTTTTTCTATTATAGATAGAAAGCTGAATCTTTCACTGAGTTTTATCCCTTTCAAAGGACTACAATCCCCTGAAAATTTCAGCTCATTTGCACCTGTGGTTCCTGAGATAAAATCGTGTTAAGCAATTGGGGTGATTTATCAATTTTTCAATTTTTCTGAGTGCCTTTTTCCATAGATTTCGGCTTCAAATCTGAGAATAATTTTGTGTATGGAGTTCAGGGTATCACGAGGGACCAGTAGAACCCAAAATCTCGACAAAAAAAAATTTGAAATTTCATCATTTTAGTAAGAAGGTACCCCCCTTATGATTTTTTCGGAAAACTTTCAAAAGTCGTAACTTTTTTTCTATTATAGATAGAAAAAAAGTTACGACTTTTGAAGTTTTCCGAAAAAAATCATAAGGGGGGTACCTTCTTACTAAAATGATGAAATTTCAAATTTTTTTTTTGTCGAGATTTTGGGTTCTACTGGTCCCTCGTGATACCCTGAACTCCATACACAAAATTATTCTCAGATTTGAAGCCGAAATCTATGGAAAAAGGCACTCAGAAAAATTGAAAAATTGATAAATCACCCCAATTGCTTAACACGATTTTATCTCAGGAACCACAGGTGCAAATGAGCTGAAATTTTCAGGGATTGTAGTCCTTTGAAAGGGATAAAAACTCAGTGAAAGATTCAGCTTTCTATCTATAATAGAAAAAAAGTTACGACCTTTTGAAAGTTTTCCGAAAAAATCATAAGGGGGGTACCTTCTTACTAAAATGATGAAATTTCAAATTTTTTTTTTTGTCGAGATTTTGGGTTCTACTGGTCCCTCGTGATACCCTGAACTCCATACACAAAATAATTCTCAGATTTGAAGCCAAAATCCATGAAAAAAGGCACTCAGAAAAATTGAAAAATTGATAAATCACCACAATTGCTTAACACGATTTTATCTCAGGAACTATAAGTGTCAATGAGCTGAAATTTTCAGGGATTGTAGTCCCTTTGAAAAGGATAATTTTCAGTGAAAGATTCAGCTTTCTATCTATTATAGAAAAAAAGTTATGACTTTTCAAAATTTTCCAAAAAAATCATAAGGGGGGTACCTTCCTACTAAAACGATAAAATTTCAAATTTTTTTTTTGTCGAGATTTTGTGTCTTAATGGTCCCTCGTGATACCCTGAACTCCATAAACTACATTATTCTCAGATTTGAAGCCAAAATCCATGAAAAAAGGCACTCAGAAAAATTGAAAAATTGATAAATCACCACAATTGCTTAACACGATTTTATCTCAGGAACTATAAGTGTCAATGAGCTGAAATTTTCAGGGATTGTAGTCCTTTGAAAAGGATAATTTTCAGTGAAAGATTCAGCTTTCTATCTATTATAGAAAAAAAGTTATGACTTTTCAAAATTTTCCAAAAAAATCATAAGGGGGGTACCTTCCTACTAAAACGATAAAATTTCAAATTTTTTTTTGTCGAGATTTTGTGTCTTAATGGTCCCCTCGTGATACCCTGAACTCCATAAACTACATTATTCTCAGATTTGAAGCCAAAATCCATGAAAAAAGGCACTCAGAAAAATTGAAAAATTGATAAATCACCACAATTGCTTAACACGATTTTATCTCAGGAACTATAAGTGTCAATGAGCTGAAATTTTCAGGGATTGTAGTCCTTTGAAAAGGATAATTTTCAGTGAAAGATTCAGCTTTCTATCTATAATAGAAAAAAAGTTATGACTTTTCAAAATTTTCCAAAAAAATCATAAGGGGGGTACCTTCCTACTAAAACGATGAAATTTCAAATTTTTTTTTGTCGAGATTTTGGGTTCTACTGGTCCCTCGTGATACCCTGAACTCCATACACAAAATAATTCTCAGATTTGAAGCCGAAATCTATGGAAAAGGGCACTCAGAAAAATTGAAAAAATTGATAAATCACCCCAATTGCTTAACACGATTTTATCTCAGGAACTATAAGTGTCAATGAGCTGAAATTTTCAGGGATTGTAGCCCTTTGAAAAGGATTATTTTCAGTGAAAGATTCAGCTTTCTATCTATAATAGAAAAAAAGTTATGACTTTTCAAAATTTTCCAAAAAAATCATAAGGGGGGTACCTTCCTACTAAAACGATGAAATTTCAAATTTTTTTTTGTCGAGATTTTGTGTCTTAATGGTCCCTCGTGATACCCTGAACTCCATAAACTAAATTATTCTCAGATTTGAAGCCCAAAATCTATGGAAAAAGGCACTCAGAAAAATTGAAAAATTGATAAATCACCACAATTGCTTAACACGATTTTATCTCAGGAACTATAAGTGTCAATGAGCTGAAATTTTCAGGGATTGTAGCCCTTTGAAAAGGATAATTTTCAGTGAAAGATTCAGCTTTCTATCTATAATAGAAAAAAAGTTATGACTTTTCAAAATTTTCCAAAAAAATTATAAGGGGGGTACCTTCCTACTAAAACGATGAAATTTCAAATTTTTTTTTGTCGAGATTTTGGGTTCTACTGGTCCCTCGTGATACCCCTGAACTCCATACACAAAATAATTCTCAGATTTGAAGCCGAAATCTATGGAAAAGGGCACTCAGATAAAATTGAAAAATTGATAAATCACCACAATTGCTTAACACGATTTTATCTCAGGAACTATAAGTGTCAATGAGCTGAAATTTTCAGGGATTGTAGTCCTTTGAAAAGGATAATTTTCAGTGAAAGATTCAGCTTTCTATCTATAAAAGAAAAAAAGTTATGACTTTTCAAAATTTTCCAAAAAAATCATAAGGGGGGTACCTTCCTACTAAAACGATGAAATTTCAAATTTTTTTTTGTCCGAGATTTTGTGTCTTAATGGTCCCTCGTGATACCCTGAACTCCATAAACTAAATTATTCTCAGATTTGAAGCCAAAATCTATGGAAAAAGGCACTCAGAAAAATTGAAAATTGATAAATCACCACAATTGCTTAACACGATTTTATCTCAGGAACTATAAGTGTCAATGAGCTGAAATTTTCAGGGATTGTAGCCCTTTGAAAAGGATAATTTTCAGTGAAAGATTCAGCTTTCTATCTATAATAGAAAAAAAGTTATGACTTTTCAAAATTTTCCAAAAAAATTATAAGGGGGGTACCTTCCTACTAAACGATGAAATTTCAAATTTTTTTTTTGTCGAGATTTTGGGTTCTACTGGTCCCTCGTGATACCCTGAACTCCATACACAAAATAATTCTCAGAATTGAAGCCGAAATCTATGGAAAAAGGCACTCAGAAAAATTGAAAAATTGATAAATCACCACAATTGCTTAACACGATTTTTATCTCAGGAACTATAAGTGTCAATGAGCTGAAATTTTCAGGGATTGTAGTCCTTTGAAAAGGATAATTTTCAGTGAAAGATTCAGCTTTCTATCTATAATAGAAAAAAAGTTATGACTTTTCAAAATTTTCCAAAAAAATCATAAGGGGGGTACCTTCCTACTAAAACGATGAAATTTCAAATTTTTTTTTTGTCGAGATTTTGTGTCCTAATGGTCCCTCGTGATACCCTGAACTCCATAAAACTAAATTATTCTCAGATTTGAAGCCAAAATCTATGGAAAAAGGCACTCAGAAAAATTGAAAAATTGATAAATCACCACAATTGCTTAACACGATTTTATCTCAGGAACTATAAGTGTCAATGAGCTGAAATTTTCAGGGATTGTAGTCCTTTGAAAAGGATAATTTTCAGTGAAAGATTCAGCTTTCTATCTATAATAGAAAAAAAGTTATGACTTTTCAAAATTTTCCAAAAAAATCATAAGGGGGTACCCTTCCTACTAAAACGATGAAATTTCAAATTTTTTTTTGTCGAGATTTTGGGTTCTATGGTCCCTCGTGATACCCTGAACTCCATACACAAAATAATTCTCAGATTTGAAGCCGAAATCTATGGAAAAGGGCACTCAGAAAAATTGAAAAATTGATAAATCACCACAATTGCTTAGCACGATTTTATCTCAGGAACTATAAGTGTCAATGAGCTGAAATTTTCAGGGATTGTAGTCCTTTGAAAAGGATAATTTTCAGTGAAAGATTCAGCTTTCTATCTATAATAGAAAAAAAGTTACGACTTTTGAAAGTTTTCCGAAAAAAAATCATAAGGGGGGTACCTTCTTACTAAAATGATGAAATTTCAATTTTTTTTTTGTCGAGATTTTGGGTTGTACTGGTCCCTCGTGATACCCTGAACTCCATACACAAAATTATTCTCAGATTTGAAGCCGAAATTTATGGAAAAAGGCACTCAGAAAAATTGAAAAAATTGATAAATCACCCCAATTGCTTAACACGATTTTATCTCAGGAACACAAGTGCAAATGAACTGAAATTTTCAGGGATTGTAGTCCTTTGAAAGGGATAAAACTCAGTGAAAGATTCAGCTTTCTATCTATAATAGAAAAAAAGTTACGACTTTTGAAAGTTTTCCGAAAAAAATCATAAGGGGGGTACCTTCTTACTAAAATGATGAAATTTCAAATTTTTTTTTGTCGCGATTTTGGGTCCCACTGATCCCTCGTGATACCCTGAACTCCATACACCAAAATTATTCTCAGATTTGAAGCCGAAATCTATGGAAAAAGGCACTCAGAAAAATTGAAAAATTGATAAATCACCACAATTGCTTAACACGATTTTATCTCAGGAACTATAAGTGTCAATGAGCTGAAATTTTCAGGGATTGTAGTCCTTTGAAAAGGATAATTTTCAGTGAAAGATTCAGCCTTTCTATCTAAAATAGAAAAAAAGTTACGACTTTTGAAAGTTTTCCGAAAAAATCATAAGGGGGGTACCCTTCTTACTAAAATGATGAAATTTCAATTTTTTTTTGTCGAGATTTTGGGTTGTACTGGTCCCTCGTGATACCCTGAACTCCATACACAAAATTATTCTCAGATTTGAAGCCGAAATTTATGGAAAAAGGCACTCAGAAAAATTGAAAAATTGAATAAATCACCCCAATTGCTTAACACGATTTTATCTCAGGAACCACAAGTGCAAATGAACTGAAATTTTCAGGGATTGTAGTCCTTTGAAAGGGATAAAACTCATGTGAAAGATTCAGCTTTCTATCTATAATAGAAAAAAAGTTACGACTTTTGAAAGTTTTCCGAAAAAATCATAAGGGGGGTACCTTCTTACTAAAATGATGAAATTTCAAATTTTTTTTTGTCGCGATTTTGGGTCCCACTGATCCCTCGTGATACCCTGAACTCCATACACAAAATTATTCTCAGATTTGAAGCCGAAATCTATGGAAAAAGGCACTCAGAAAAATTGAAAAATTGATAAATCACCACAATTGCTTAACACGATTTTATCTCAGGAACTATAAGTGTCAATGAGCTGAAATTTTCAGGGATTGTAGTCCTTTGAAAAGGATAATTTTCAGTGAAAGATTCAGCTTTCTATCTAAAATAGAAAAAAGTTACGACTTTTGAAAGTTTTCCGAAAAAAATCATAAGGGGGGTACCTTCTTACTAAAATGATGAAATTTCAATTTTTTTTTGTCGAGATTTTGGGTTCTACTGGTCCCTCGTGATACCCTGAACTCCCATACACAAAATTATTCTCAAATTTGAAGCCGAAATTTATGGAAAAAGGCACTCAGAAAAATTGAAAAAATTGATAAATCACCCCAATTGCTTAACACGATTTTTATCTCAGGAACCACAAGTGCAAATGAACTGAAATTTTCAGGGATTGTAGTCCTTTGAAAGGGATGAAATTCAGTGAAAGATTCAGCTTTCTATCTATAATAGAAAAAAGTTACGACTTTTGAAAGTTTTCCGAAAAAAATCATAAGGGGGGTACCTTCTTACTAAAATGATGAAATTTCAAATTTTTTTTTTGTCGAGATTTTGGGTTCTACTGGTCCCTCGTGATACCCTGAACTCCATACACCAAAATTATTCTCAGATTTGAGGCCGAAATCTATGGAAAAAGGCACTCAGAAAAATTGAAAATTGATAAATCACCCCAAATTGCTTAACACGATTTTATCTCAGGAACCACAAGTGCAAATGAACTGAATTTTTCAGGGATTGTAGTCCTTTGAAAGGGATGAAATTCAGTGAAAGATTCAGCTTTCTATCTATAATAGAAAAAAAGTTACGACTTTTGAAAGTTTTCCGAAAAAATCATAAGGGGGGTACCTTCTTACTAAAATGATGAAATTTCAAATTTTTTTTTTTGTCGAGATTTTGGGTTCTACTGGTCCCTCGTGATACCCTGAACTCCATACACCAAATTATTCTCAGATTTGAGGCCGAAATCTATGGAAAAAGGCACTCAGAAAAATTGAAAAATTGATAAATCACCCCAATTGCTTAACACGATTTTATCTCAGGAACCACAAGTGCAAATGAACTGAAATTTTCAGGGATTGTAGTCCTTTGAAAGGGATGAAATTCAGTGAAAGATTCAGCTTTCTATCTATAATAGAAAAAAAGTTACGACTTTTGAAAGTTTTCCCGAAAAAATCATAAGGGGGGTACCTTCTTTACTAAAATGATGAAATTTCAAATTTTTTTTTTGTCGAGATTTTGGGTTCTACTGGTCCCTCGTGATACCCTGAACTCCATACACAAAATTATTCTCAGATTTGAGGCCGAAATCTATGGAAAAAGGCACTCAGAAAAATTGAAAAAATTGATATATCACCCCCAATTGCTTAACACGATTTTATCTCAGGAACTATAAGTGCAAATGAGCTGAAATTTTCAGGGATTGTAGTCCTTTGAAAGGGATGAAATTCAGTGAAAGATTCAGCTTTCTATCTATAATAGAAAAAAAGTTACGACTTTTGAAAGTTTTCCGAAAAAATCATAAGGGGGGTACCTTCTTACTAAAATGATGAAATTTCAAATTTTTTTTTTGTCGAGATTTTGGGTTCTACTCGTCCCCTCGTGCATACCCTGAACTCCATACACAAAATAATTCTCAGATTTGAAGCCGAAATCTATGGAAAAAGGCACTCAGAAAAATTGAGAAATTAATAAATCACCCCCAATTGCTTAACACGATTTTATCTCAGGAACCACAAGTGCAAATGAACTGAAATTTTCAGGGATTGTAGTCCTTTGAAAGGGATGAAATTCAGTGAAAGATTCAGCTCTCTATCTATAATAGAAAAAAAGTTACGACCTTTGAAAGTTTTCCGAAAAAAATCATAAGGGGGGTACCTTCTTACTAAAATGATGAAATTTCAAATTTTTTTTTTGTCGAGATTTTGGGTCCCACTGATCCCTCGTGATACCCTGAACTCCATACACAAAATAATTCTCAGATTTGAAGCCGAAATCTATGGAAAAAGGCCACTCAGAAAAATTGAGAAATTAATAAATCACCCCAATTGCTTAACACGATTTTATCTCAGGAACCACAAGTGCAAATGAACTGAAATTTTCAGGGATTGTAGTCCTTTGAAAGGGATGAAATTCAGTGAAAGATTCAGCTCTCTATCTATAATAGAAAAAAAGTTACGACCTTTGAAAGTTTTCCGAAAAAATCATAAGGGGGGTACCTTCTTACTAAAATGATGAAATTTCAAATTTTTTTTTGTCGAGATTTTGGGTCACACTGATCCCTCGTGATACCCTGAACTCCATACACAAAATAATTCTCAGATTTGAAGCCGAAATCTATGGAAAAAGGCACTCAGAAAAATTGAGAAATTAATAAATCACCCCAATTGCTTAACACGATTTTATCTCAGGAACCACAAGTGCAAATGAACTGAATTTTCAGGGATTGTAGTCCTTTGAAAGGGATGAAATTCAGTGAAAGATTCAGCTCTCTATCTATAATAGAAAAAAAGTTACGACCTTTGAAAGTTTTCCCGAAAAAATCATAAGGGGGTACCTTCTTACTAAAATGATGAAATTTCAAATTTTTTTTTGTCGAGATTTTGGGTCCCACTGATCCCTCGTGATACCCTGAACTCCATACACAAAATAATTCTCAGATTTGAAGCCGAAATCTATGGAAAAAGGCACTCAGAAAAATTGAGAAATTAATAAATCACCCCAATTGCTTAACACGATTTTATCTCAGGAACTATAAGTGCAAATGAGCTGAAATTTTCAGGGATTGTAGTCCTTTGAAAGGGATGAAATTCAGTGAAAGATTCAGCTTTCTATCTATAATAGAAAAAAAGTTACGACTTTTGAAAGTTTTCCGAAAAAATCATAAGGGGGGTACCTTCTTACTAAATGATGAAATTTCAAATTTTTTTTTGTCGAGATTTTGGGTTCCCACTGGTCCCTCGTGATACCCTGAACTCCAAACACAAAATTATTCTCAGATTTGAGGCCGAAATCTATGGAAAAAGGCACTCAGAAAAATTGAAAAATTGATAAATCACCCCAATTGCTTAACACGATTTTATCTCAGGAACCACAAGTGCAAATGAACTGAAATTTTCAGGGATTGTAGTCCTTTGAAAGGATGAAATTCAGTGAAAGATTCAGCTTTCTATCTATAATAGAAAAAAAGTTACGACTTTTGAAAGTTTTCCGAAAAAATCATAAGGGGGGTACCTTCTTACTAAAATGATGAAATTTCAAAATTTTTTTGTCGAGATTTTGGGTTCTACTGATCCCCTCGTGATACCCTGAACTCCATACACAAAATTATTCTCAGATTTGAAGCCGAAATCTATGGAAAAAGGCACTCAGAAAAATTGAAAAATTGATAAATCACCCCAATTGCTTAACACGATTTTATCTCAGGAACCCACAAGTGCAAATGAACTGAAATTTTCAGGGATTGTAGTCCTTTGAAAGGGATAAAACTCAGTGAAAGATTCAGCTTTCTATCTATAATAGAAAAAAAGTTACGACTTTTGAAAGTTTTCCGAAAAAATCATAAGGGGGGTACCTTCTTACTAAAATGATGAAATTTCAAATTTTTTTTTGTCGAGATTTTGGGTCCCACTGATCCCTCGTGATACCCTGAACTCCAAACACAAAATTATTCTCAGATTTGAGGCCGAAATCTATGGAAAAAGGCACTCAGAAAAATTGAAAAATTGATAAATCACCCCCAATTGATTAACACGATTTTATCTCAGGAACCACAAGTGCAAATGAACTGAAATTTTCAGGGATTGTAGTCCTTTGAAGGGATAAAACTCAGTGAAAGATTCAGCTTTCTATCTATAATAGAAAAAAAGTTATGACTTTTGAAAGTTTTCCGAAAAAATCATAAGGGGGGTACCTTCTTACTAAAATGATGAAATTTCAAATTTTTTTTTTGTCGAGATTTTGGGTTCTACTGGTCCCTCGTGATACCCTGAACTCCATACACAAAATTATTCTCAGATTTGAAGCCGAAATCTATGGAAAAAGGCACTCAGAAAAATTGAAAAATTGATAAATCACCCCCAATTGCTTAACACGATTTTATCTCAGGAACCACAGGTGCAAATGAGCTGAAATTTTCAGGGATTGTAGTACTTTGAAAGGGATAAAACTCAGTGAAAGATTCAGCTTTCTATCTATAATAGAAAAAAAGTTACGACTTTTGAAAGTTTTCCCGAAAAAATCATAAGGGGGGTACCTTCTTACTAAAATGATGAAATTTCAAATTTTTTTTTTGTCGAGATTTTGGGTTCTACTGGTCCCTCGTGATACCCTGAACTCCATACACAAAATTATTCTCAGATTTGAAGCCGAAATCTATGGAAAAAGGCACTCAGAAAAATTGAAAAATTGATAAATCACCCCAATTGCTTAACACGATTTTATCTCAGGAACCACAGGTGCAAATGAGCTGAAATTTTCAGGGATTGTAGTCCTTTGAAAGGGATAAAACTCAGTGAAAGATTCAGCTTTCTATCTATAATAGAAAAAAGTTACGACTTTTGAAAGTTTTCCGAAAAAATCATAAGGGGGGTACCTTCTTACTAAAATGATGAAATTTCAAATTTTTTTTTTGTCGAGATTTTGGGTTCTACTGGTCCCTCGTGATACCCTGAACTCCATACACAAAATTATTCTCAGATTTGAAGCCAAAATCCATGAAAAAGGCACTCAGAAAAATTGAAAAATTGATAAATCACCACAATTGCTTAACACGATTTTATCTCAGGAACTATAAGTGTCAATGAGCTGAAATTTTCAGGGATTGTAGTCCTTTGAAAAGGATAATTTTCAGTGAAAGATTCAGCTTTCTATCTATTATAGAAAAAAAGTTATGACTTTTCAATAATTTTCCAAAAAAAATCATAAGGGGGGTACCTTCCTACTAAAACGATAAAATTTCAAATTTTTTTTTGTCGAGATTTTGTGTCTTAATGGTCCCTCGTGATACCCTGAACTCCATAAACTACATTATTCTCAGATTTGAAGCCAAAATCCATGAAAAAAGGCACTCAGAAAAATTGAAAAATTGATAAATCACCACAATTGCTTAACACGATTTTATCTCAGGAACTATAAGTGTCAATGAGCTGAAATTTTCAGGGATTGTAGTCCTTTGAAAAGGATAATTTTCAGTGAAAGATTCAGCTTTCTATCTATTATAGAAAAAAAGTTATGACTTTTCAAAATTTTCCAAAAAAATCATAAGGGGGGTACCTTCCTACTAAAACGATAAAATTTCAAATTTTTTTTTGTCGAGATTTTGTGTCTTAATGGTCCCTCGTGATACCCTGAACTCCCATAAACTACATTATTCTCAGATTTGAAGCCAAAATCCATGAAAAAAGGCACTCAGAAAAATTGAAAAATTGATAAATCACCACAATTGCTTAACACGATTTTATCTCAGGAACTATAAGTGTCAATGAGCTGAAATTTTCAGGGATTGTAGTCCTTTGAAAAGGATAATTTTCAGTGAAAGATTCAGCTTTCTATCTATAATAGAAAAAAAGTTATGACTTTTCAAAATTTTCCAAAAAAATCATAAGGGGGTACCTTCCTACTAAAACGATGAAATTTCAAATTTTTTTTTGTCGAGATTTTGGGTTCTACTGGTCCCTCGTGATACCCTGAACTCCATACACAAAATAATTCTCAGATTTGAAGTCGAAATCTATGGAAAAGGGCACTCAGAAAAATTGAAAAATTGATAAATCACCCCAATTGCTTAACACGATTTTATCTCAGGAACTATAAGTGTCAATGAGCTGAAATTTTCAGGGATTGTAGCCCTTTGAAAAGGATAATTTTCAGTGAAAGATTCAGCTTTCTATCTATAATAGAAAAAAAGTTATGACTTTTCAAAATTTTCCAAAAAAATCATAAGGGGGGTACCTTCCTACTAAAACGATGAAATTTCAAATTTTTTTTTGTCGAGATTTTGTGTCTTAATGGTCCCTCGTGATACCCTGAACTCCATAAACTAAATTATTCTCAGATTTGAAGCCAAAATCTATGGAAAAAGGCACTCAGAAAAATTGAAAATTGATAAATCACCACAATTGCTTAACACGATTTTATCTCAGGAACTATAAGTGTCAATGAGCTGAAATTTTCAGGGATTGTAGCCCTTTGAAAAGGATAATTTTCAGTGAAAGATTCAGCTTTCTATCTATAATAGAAAAAAAGTTATGACTTTTCAAAATTTTCCAAAAAAATTATAAGGGGGGTACCTTCCTACTAAAACGATGAAATTTCAAATTTTTTTTTGTCGAGATTTTGGGTTCTACTGGTCCCTCGTGATACCCTGAACTCCATACACAAATAATTCTCAGATTTGAAGCCGAAATCTATGGAAAAGGGCACTCAGAAAAATTGAAAAATTGATAATCACCACAATTGCTTAACACGATTTTATCTCAGGAACTATAAGTGTCAATGAGCTGAAATTTTCAGGGATTGTAGTCCTTTGAAAAGGATAATTTTCAGTGAAAGATTCAGCTTTCTATCTATAATAGAAAAAAAGTTATGACTTTTCAAAATTTTCCAAAAAAATCATAAGGGGGGTACCTTCCTACTAAAACGATGAAATTTCCAAATTTTTTTTTGTCGAGATTTTGTGTCCTAATGGTCCCTCGTGATACCCTGAAACTCCATAAACTAAATTATTCTCAGATTTGAAGCCCAAAATCTATGGAAAAAGGCACTCAGAAAAATTGAAAAATTGATAAATCACCCACAATTGCTTAACACGATTTTATCTCAGGAACTATAAGTGTCAATGAGCTGAAATTTTCAGGGATTGTAGTCACTTTGAAAAGGATAATTTTCAGTGAAAGATTCAGCTTTCTATCTATAATAGAAAAAAAGTTATGACTTTTCAAAATTTTCCAAAAAAATCATAAGGGGGGTACCTTCCTACTAAAACGATGAAATTTCAAATTTTTTTTTGTCGAGATTTTGGGTTCTACTGGTCCCTCGTGATACCCTGAACTCCATACACAAAATAATTCTCAGATTTGAAGCCGAAATCTATGGAAAAGGGCACTCAGAAAAATTGAAAAATTGATAAATCACCCCAATTGCTTAACACGATTTTATCTCAGGAACTATAAGTGTCAATGAGCTGAAATTTTCAGGGATTGTAGTCCTTTGAAAGGGATGAAATTCAGTGAAAGATTCAGCTTTCTATCTATAATAGAAAAAAAGTTATGACTTTTCAAAATTTTCCAAAAAAATCATAAGGGGGGTACCTTCCTACTAAAACGATGAAATTTCAAATTTTTTTTTGTCGAGATTTTGTGTCCTAATGGTCCCTCGTGATACCCTGAACTCCATAAACTAAATTTATTCTCAGATTTGAAGCCAAAATCTATGGAAAAAGGCACTCAGAAAAATTGAAAAATTGATAAATCACCACCAATTGCTTAACACGATTTTATCTCAGGAACTATAAGTGTCAATGAGCTGAAATTTTCAGGGATTGTAGTCCTTTGAAAAGGATAATTTTCAGTGAAAGATTCAGGTTTCTATCTATTATAGAAAAAAAGTTATGACTTTTCAAAATTTTCCAAAAAAATCATAAGGGGGGTACCTTCCTACTAAAACGATGAAATTTCAAATTTTTTTTTGTCGAGATTTTGTGTCCTAATGGTCCCTCGTGATACCCTGAACTCCATAAACTAAATTATTCTCAGATTTGAAGCCAAAATCTATGGAAAAAGGCACTCAGAAAAATTGAAAAATTGATAAATCACCACAATTGCTTAACACGATTTTATCTCAGGAACTATAAGTGTCAATGAGCTGAAATTTTCTTGTAGTCCTTTGAAAAGGATAATTTTCAGTGAAAGATTCAGCTTTCTATCTATTATAGAAAAAAAGTTATGACTTTTCAAAATTTTCCAAAAAAATCATAAGGGGGGTACCTTCCTACTAAAACGATGAAATTTCAAATTTTTTTTTGTCGAGATTTTGTGTCCTAATGGTCCCTCGTGATACCCTGAACTCCATAAACTACATTATTCTGAGATTTGAAGCCAAAATCCCATGAAAAAAGGCACTCAGAAAAATTGAAAAATTGATAAATCACCACAATTGCTTAACACGATTTTATCTCAGGAACTATAAGTGTCAATGAGCTGAAATTTTCAGGGATTGTAGTCCTTTGAAAAGGATAATTTTCAGTGAAAGATTCAGCTTTCTATCTATTATAGAAAAAAAGTTATGACTTTTCAAAATTTTCCAAAAAAATCATAAGGGGGGTACCTTCCTACTAAAACGATGAAATTTCAAATTTTTTTTTTGCCGAGATTTTGTGTCCTAATGGTCCCTCGTGATACCCTGAACTCCATAAACTACATTATTCTCAGATTTGAAGCCAAAATCCATGAAAAAAGGCACTCAGAAAAATTGAAAAATTGATAAATCACCACAATTGCTTAACACGATTTTATCTCAGGAACTATAAGTGTCAATGAGCTGAAATTTTCAGGGATTGTAGCCCTTTGAAAAGGATAATTTTCAGTGAAAGATTCAGCTTTCTATCTATTATAGAAAAAAAGTTATGACTTTTCAAAATTTTCCAAAAAAATCATAAGGGGGTACCTTCCGAGGGGGCAACCACTCCCGAAAAATATGTACATGTATTGCGGAAATCCTATGATTTCCAAATGATTGCAGCGATTTCGAAGAATTTTTCTAAAAATTTGCGATTTCGGAGGATTGCGAGGCGATTTCAGTGACTGCAGGGGGGATTGCGAACTAATTTTTGAGATTGCGAGGTGATTTTTGGGATTGCAAGGTGATTTCTGGGGATTATAGATATGATTGCGGAACATAATTCATTCGATTTTTTTACTATCTTTTGAATTTTTTGATTTTAATTGCAATTTTTCATTCATAGGTTTATAGATAGGTATCTACAGGGTGACCCATTTTCCATGTTTTAATAGGCTATATCGAAAACCAGCAGAGCAGAGATATCAAAAATGTGGGAGTACATTCTAGACTCTCTTTTGAGAAAATAACAATGGCGAGAACAAATCACAGCTAACTTGATGTGTTTACGAAATACATCAGGGCACTTTTCAAAGTTTGTCCAATTTTAAGAGCTTCTAATTTTTTCATTAATCAAGATATCCAAAAACCAAAAATACCTACTTTCTTCAAGCAGGTTCATAAGTAGAATCCAGTGGCATGACTATTTTTTTTTCCAGATGCCTCCGATTTTGGAATATTAACCAGTTGTGTTTTTTAAATAGGACACCCCATATATTATTTTTTCATTGCATAGCTTCTTTTGAGCTGATTTCAATGATATAAGGTTTTATAGCTTTATCTTTATCTTCATTAGTTTTGGAGGAAAAAAATAAATTCCGTTTCTCCATAAGAAACAATGAGCTAGAAAGAGATAAGTCATGAAATAAATTATGTGTTGCTTATTCATCATTATCACCCCCAATAATTCATAGTTCAAATTGAAAAAAAAAAAAAACTAAACTTGTTGAATTGTTGAATTAGGGGCTGGTTTCTCAATAGCGAGTCACCTAGAGATGTAAAAAAACGGTTTTTTTTCAGATTTGAAAAAAAACATTGAAAAAAAACCAGAAAAAAAAAGGTTTTTTTGTTTTTTTTCTAAATAATTCAAATGTAGAAAAGCAGGTTTTTTTCAGATTTGAAAAAAAAAACATGAAAAAAAAAACAAGTTTTTGTTCAAAATAATTCAATTTTAAACTTCGTGAGTATCTCCAACCTCATTTTTAAGTAAAAAAAAACGGACATTTGACGACCCTGGAGACGTAGTTACAGTCTGAAAATTCTTCATACAGCGAAAGTGTCTTATATCAGTGATGTTCTGTTCTAGTATGTATGTTGTATGAATATGATGAATGTGTGATCTGATATGATAGTTCATACAGGATGTACCCATGTACCTAACCCGACAACATGTTTCATTTACATAGGAATAGGTCTGTTTCTGCAGAAATCACAAACCAGTCAGAGTGAATTTCATTGGTTGAAATTAGTTTTCTGACTGTTTCTGACTGTTTTCAACCAATGAAATTCGCTCTGACTGGTTTGTGACTTCTGCAGAAACAGACCCAATATTGTTCCTATGTTATTTCTCTAGGTACCTTCCTACTAAAACGATGAAATTTCAAATTTTTTTTTGTCGAGATTTTGTGTCCTAATGGTCCCTCGTGATACCCCTGAACTCCATAAACTAAATTATTCTCAGATTTGAAGCCAAAATCTATGGAAAAAGGCACTCAGAAAAATTGAAAAATTGATAAATCACCACAATTGCCTAGCACGATGTTATCTCAGGAACTATAAGTGTCAATGAGCTGAAATTTTCAGGGATTGTAGTCCTTTGAAAAGGATAATTTCAGTGAAAGATTCAGCTTTCTATCTATTATAGAAAAAAAGTTATGACTTTTCAAAATTTTCCAAAAAAATCATAAGGGGGGTACCTTCCTACTAAAACGATGAAATTTCAAATTTTTTTTTGTCGAGATGTTGTGTCCTAATGGTCCCTCGTGATACCCTGAACTCCATAAACTACATTATTCTCAGATTTGAAGCCAAAATCCATGAAAAAAGGCACTCAGAAAAATTGAAAAATTGATAAATCACAACAATTGCCTAGCACGATGTTATCTCAGGAACTATAAGTGTCAATGAGCTGAAATTTTCAGGGATTGTAGTCCTTTGAAAAGGATAATTTTCAGTGAAAGATTCAGCTTTCTATCTATAATAGAAAAAAAGTTATGACTTTTCAAAATTTTCCAAAAAAATCATAAGGGGGGTACCTTCCTACTAAAACGATGAAATTTCAAATTTTTTTTTGTCGAGATTTTGTGTCCTAATGGTCCCTCGTGATACCCTGAACTCCATAAACTAAATTATTCTCAGACAGAGCTGGGCAGGGCTTGAGTGCTTGAGTGCTTTGTGCTTGTGAAAAGTGCTTGAAGCACTTTGAGGACTTGAAAGCCCTGTGCTTCAAGCCCTTTTATAAATTTGTAATTGGGGCTTGCAAAGTCAATTACTTTGGAAAAGTGCTTGGTAATTTGTAATTGAAAAAAGTAATTCAAGCCCTTTCAATGAGCTTCAATTACTTTTAGAGGGCTTGAAGCACTTTAAGAGGGCTTGAAGCACTTTTGGGAGCTTGAAGCACTTTGAAAGGGCTTGAAGCACTTTAAAAGGGCTTGAAGCACTTTAAAAGGGCTTAAAGCACTTTGAAAGGAATTTGAATTGACCATCATTCAACCTATCCCCCAATTTTCGATCGATGTGTTTTGTCGCTTAATTTTTTTTTCTATTATTTGAACTTGAACCGTCTTATGTCTTTTCTCTCTTAACAATGGAGGTTATGGGTTTGAGCTTAGAATCGAAAAAAAAAAAAATGAATCAACTTATTATTCAAATAAATAATTAATTTATATTGGTACCCTATTTAACTTTATCATTGGATTATTTTCACTTTTCCTTATTGAACATTTTGAAAACCTTAAAATTGAATTACCATATAGTACCCGAAATACCCCAGAACTACATCTCAACAAAAAAAAAAAAAAAAAAAACATACTACTGCTACTCTGTGAAATGTAAAGTTCATGTCTACTATACCAATTCGACTTTTAAAGAGGTTCAAACACATTTGAAGAGCTTCAAGCACATTTAGAGAGCTTCAGGCACATTTAAAGAACTACAAGCACATTTAAAGGGTTTCAAAGCACTTTTGAAGGCTCCCCAAGCACTTTTGATGTGCCTCAAGCACTTTTCAAATCACTTTGAGGGCTTTGTGCTTGCCAAGCCCAAAGCACTTTGAGGGCTTTGTGCTTGTGAAGCACTTCTGAAAATAAAAAGGAATTAGTGCTTGAAATTGAAAGCACTTTGATAAAGGGCTTAGGTGCTAATTAGGGCCTCTAATTAAAAATTAGGTACTCCTTTAGTTTCTGAGAAAATAAAAAAAAAAACTAAGGGACTGCTAGGTTTATAAAAGCAGAATGACGGAAAAACTTCGAGATCTATATAATAATTAGGTGCTTTTCAGGTGCTAATTAGGGCCTTCAATTAAAAATTAGATGCTCCTCTAGTTTTTGAGAAAATAAAAAAAAAACTAAGGGATTGCTAGTTTTATGAAAGCTAGTAGTCCCCTATAATAAAAAATATTTTTCCTAAATTTTCTTTTGTATCAGAATTAGGTGCTTTTTAGGTGCTCCTAAATAGTCCAAGAAAAAATGGAATTGATTAATTATTAACTGAGTTACAGATTTTTTTTTGGGTCCATCACACTATCCGGAAACAAGAATTTGACATTTTTGAAGCTTTTACATTAAAGTAGACAACTCAAATAATAGTTTTATGAAAAAAAAAATGCGGGTTTTTTCATTTTTCTGCAAGAAAATTCAGTTCAAACTGACTAATAAGTTCCATTAACCATTTGTATCTATACATTATAATATAAAAATGGAAAAGTTGAATTAGAACCACTAAAACTAAACAAAGCAAACTTCCTTAAGGGAACAAAATATATCATTAATCAACTAAATAATCCTATAAAAAAACCATTTAATATTTTTGTCCAATTTGCAATGTTAAGTTATACATTCGTTGAATGGCATTTTTGTCATATATCTGCTTCCACATTCCTATATTGGTCAATATATTGTGGCAAATATTTTGAATGCATAACACCCAGAGCTCTGACATATTTTTTCAAGCCAGACCAATACCCTTCCACCTGGTTGGTACAGACCCCTGTAATGGGATCTTTGAAATATTTGGTATGGTTTACTGTTCGGTGGACGTCACCATAGTCTACTAATCCAGAGTAAGCGCGCCAATTGTCTGTCCATATTTCCCTACCTACCCTTACATGTTTTCTTATAATCGGTAAAAGAATCGCAGCGGATCGATTTTTGACATATTGAATATATTCCCTTTTTTCAGTCGCATTATAAATTCTTAATATCCACGACTCTTTCACCAAACGACCTCTGTTATATTTTCTTTTAGAAATTACTGATTCATCAATCTGTACCAAATGATTCTCCCGCCTAAATAGAATAAAAATTATAACAGACGATCCTCTTCTCAACCTTTGACACAGATCAATGAATAATAGAAATTCTTATCAGTTTAATATCACTATCGCTCTGTTTTCGATAATGACACATAAATAAAAAAAAGAATCAATAGTAAAGTTATTTTTTTCTGGGTCTCGTAAAGAAAAAGATGAAACTTTTCAACAAAAAAAAAAACATAAAATCAATAATCTTCGTAAATTAAATGACAAATATTTTCCTGTATGAATTTCAGTAAATTTATTTATTCATAAGAATATTTATTGTTTTCCGCATCTAATTGAACATTTTAAAGAGGAACTAAACGGTTTTATGAAGAAAGTATATCGAACTTGTAAGTTTTAGTGTTTCCGTATAGTATGATGGAACCTTTTTTTTCAATTATAAGGGGACTGCTGGCTTTACGTTTACATGTTGGTGTGTCAGAATGACGGAAAAACTTCGAGATCTAAGGTACCTGTCCCAAATAAGGCCATGTTAAGAAGTTTTATTTTTTCTGAACACTATCCACCAAACCCAACAAGAATCACGAGCTTATATGTGAAGTGTTTCGCTTCTATTACTTGAATATTAACTCCAATTTATTTATTTTTACATATAAGTGGTGGTTTTTGCGTAAAACAAAGATCCTTACCATTGGCCTTATTCGATTCACTATGCTCCTAATAAGGCCAACAATAAAAAATGTTTAAAATAAATAGAATCATTCATAAAAATATTATTTTTCGACATAAAGTTCTCAAAATAGAACTTTAACGTTTGCTGCATTCTAAAAAAACAATAATTTTAAGTCCAGGGATGGTAATCCGAATAGGTCTACATACAACTAGGACAAATGAACCGCAGCTTTTCTTGCTTGGTTAGACTTCAGGCGCTCTAGAACACATCACTTAAGCAATAATATGACACATTCTTTTAAAAAAACACTGTGATGTGAGGCCAATTGAAAATTTTTCATGTGGCCTTATTAGGAACATGTTACATTGATAAAAAAATTCTGTAACTAGAAATCTAGCAAAGATATTATTCTGTACTTACTCTGTAGCTTTCTCAATACATAAATGTCCGTGTAAAAATTACATTCGCTCCATTCCCTTTATGAACATGTGTATAAACTAATGAAGTTCCAGCCTCAAAGTTATAACGTGACATATGAAATCTGTGGTTAGCCATTTTTCGACATATAACGAGTTGCTAGGAATCCTCGCAATAATTTTTGATTTGCATTATAGATATCTTTTTCAATAATATTTCAATTTTTGAATATGGGATTCAATATTAAGCAATAAGGGGCATTGGCCTTATTAGGTACATGGCCTTATTTGGGTCAGGTACCTTATATAATAATTAGGTGCTTTTTAGGTGCTAATTAGGGCCTCTAATTAAAAATTAGGTACTGCTCTAGTTTTTGAAAAAAAAAACTAAGGGATTGCTAGATTTATGAGAGCTAGTGTTGGGAAATGGACTAAAAAATAAAAGAACTTGTTAAATATCGATATTCAATATATTTATTATATCGAACACAGAGTGGAAAGCAGAGCGTGTGAACTCGTAGAAATAACTATACGATCTGACTCAACATCAAGACAAATAATTACAAACCCTTTCTTAAGTAAACGATTGCTCATGTGTTTACCTTACATATAAAAACTATTATAAACACATTCAGTCATCCATAGCTGCGATATAAATTAGCAAAGTATAGGCTAATAATCAAAGTTTAATTTATTAATTTTTGTTTCACTGATATGAGTATCAGTTTATCCAACAGCTAGTAGTCCCCTATAGTGAAAAATATATTTCCAAAATTTTCTTTTGTATCAGAATTAGGTGCTTTTTAGGTGCTCCTAAATAGTCCAAGAAAAAATAGAATTGATTAATTATTAACTAAGTTACAGATTTTTTTTTACTACATATACTAGCTTTCATAAACCTAGCAATCCCTTAGTCTTTTTTGATTTGAATTAGAGGAGCACCTAATTTTTAATTAAAGGCCCTAATTAGCACCTAAAAAGCACCTAATTATTATATAGATCCCGAAGTTTTTTTCCACCTTGGGACTGCTAGGTTCATAGACCTCATAAATTCAAGAAAAATGGATTATTGATTGCTATTGCAAAAATACCAGAATTTTACTGGAATGAAATGTCAAATTACTAGAAATATTACTTGATATATTTTGAAAATCTTCATTACTAAAACCGGGGTCGATATTACCAGATCTGGTAATTATTTTATCAAGTTGGCAACACTGGGAACTATAAGTGCGAATGAACTGAAATTTTCAGGAATTGTAGTCCTTTGAAAAGGATAATTTTCAGTGAAAGATTCAGCTTTCTATCTATAATAGAAAAAAAGTTATGACTTTTCAAAATTTTCCAAAAAAATCATAAGGGGGGTACCTTCCTACTAAAACGATGAAATTTCAAATTTTTTTTTTGTCGAGATTTTGTGTCCTAATGGTCCCTCGTGATACCCTGAACTCCATAAACTACATTATTCTCAGATTTGAAGCCAAAATCCATGAAAAAAGGCACTCAGAAAAATTGAAAAATTGATAAATCACCACAATTGCTTAGCACGATTTTATCTCAGGAACTATAAGTGTCAATGAGCTGAAATTTTCAGGGATTGTAGTCCTTTGAAAAGGATAATTTTCAGTGAAAGATTCAGCTTTCTATCTATAATAGAAAAAAAGTTACGACCTTTGAAAGTTTTCCGAAAAAATCATAAGGGGGGTACCTTCTTACTAAAATGATGAAATTTCAATTTTTTTTTTGTCGAGATTTTGGGTTCTACTGATCCCTCGTGATACCCTGAACTCTATACACAAAATTATTCTCAGATTTGAGGCCGAAATCTATGGAAAAAGGCACTCAGAAAAATTGAAAAATTGATAAATCACCCCAATTGCTTAACACGATTTTATCTCAGGAACTATAAGTGCAAATGAGCTGAAATTTTCAGGGATTGTAGTCCTTTAAAAGGGATAAAACTCAGTGAAAGATTCAGCTTTCTATCTATAATAGAAAAAAAGTTACGACCTTTGAAAGTTTTCCGAAAAAATCATAAGGGGGGTACCTTCTTACTAAAATGATGAAATTTCAAAAATTTTTTTGTCGAGATTTTGGGTCCTACTGATCCCTCGTGATACCCTGAACTCCATACACAAAATTATTCTCAGATTTGAAGCCGAAATCTATGGAAAAAGGCACTCAGAAAAATTGAAAAATTGATAAATCACCCCAATTGCTTAACACGATTTTATCTCAGGAACTATAAGTGCAAATGAGTTGAAATTTTCAGGGATTGTAGTCCCCTGAAAATGATGAAATTCAGTGAAAGATTCAGCTTTCTATCTATAATAGAAAAAAAGTTACGACCTTTGAAAGTTTTCCGAAAAAATCATAAGGGGGGTACCTTCTTACTAAAATGATGAAATTTCAATTTTTTTTTTGTCGAGATTTTGGGTTCTACTGATCCCTCGTGATACCCTGAACTCTATACACAAAATTATTCTCAGATTTGAGGCCGAAATCTATGGAAAAAGGCACTCAGAAAAATTGAAAAATTGATAAATCACTCCAATTGCTTAACGCGATTTTATCTCAGGAACTATAAGTGCAAATGAGTTGAAATTTTCAGGGATTGGAGTCCCCTGAAAAGGATGAAATTCAGTGAAAGATTCAGCTTTCTATCTATAATAGAAAAAAAGTTACGACTTTTGAAAGTTTTCCGAAAAAATCATAAGGGGGGTACCTTCTTACTAAAATGATGAAATTTCAATTTTTTTTTTGTCGAGATTTTGGGTTCTACTGCTCCCTCGTGATACCCTGAACTCCATACACAAAATTATTCTCAGATTTGAAGCCGAAATCTATGGAAAAAGGCACTCAGAAAAATTGAAAAATTGATAAATCACCCCAATTGCTTAACACGATTTTATCTCAGGAACTATAAGTGCAAATGAGTTGAAATTTTCAGGGATTGGAGTCCCCTGAAAAGGATGAAATTCAGTGAAAGATTCAGCTTTCTATCTATAATAGAAAAAAAGTTACGACTTTTGAAAGTTTTCCGAAAAAATCATAAGGGGGGTACCTTCTTACTAAAATGATGAAATTTCAAAATTTTTTTTGTCGAGATTTTGGGTCCTACTGATCCCTCGTGATACCCTGAACTCCATACACAAAATTATTCACAGATTTGAAGCCGAAATCTATGGAAAAAGGCACTCAGAAAAATTGAAAAATTGATAAATCACCAAAATTGCTTAACACGATTTTATCTCAGGAACTATAAGTGCAAATGAGCTGAAATTTTCAGGGATTGTAGTCCTTTGAAAAGGATAATTTTCAGTGAAAGATTCAGCTTTCTATCTATAATAGAAAAAAAGTTATGACTTCAAAATTTTCCAAAAAAATCATAAGGGGGGTACCTTCCTACTAAAACGATGAAATTTCAAATTTTTTTTTGTCGAGATTTTGTGTCCTAATGGTCCCTCGTGATACCCTGAACTCCATAAACTAAATTATTCTCAGACAGAGCTGGGCAGGGCTTGAGTGCTTGAGTGCTTTGTGCTTGTGAAAGTGCTTGAAGCACTTTGAGGACTTGAAAGCCCTGTGCTTCAAGCCCTTTTATAAATTTGTAATTGGGGCTTGTAAAGTCAATTACTTTGGAAAAGTGCTTGGTAATTTGTGATTGAAAAAAGTAATTCAAGCCCTTTCAATGAGCTTCAATTACTTTTAGAGGGCTTGAAGCAGTTTTGGGAGTTTGAAGCACTTTAAAAGGGCTTGAAGCACTTTAAAAGGGCTTAAAGCACTTTGAAAGGAATTTGAATTGACCATCATTCAACCTATCCCCCAATTTTCGATCGATGTGTTTTGTCGCTTAATTTTTTTTTCTATTATTTGAACTTGAACCGTCTTATGTCTTTTCTCTCTTAACAATGGAGGTTATGGGTTTGAGCTTAGAATCGAAAAAAAAAAATGAATCAACTTATTATTCAAATAAATAATTAATTTATATTGGTACCCTTTTTAACTTTATCATTGGATTATTTTCACTTTTCCTTATTGAACATTTTGAAAACCTTAAAATTGAATTACCATATAGTACCCGAAATACCCCAGAACTACATCTCAAAAAAAAAAAAAACATACTACTGCTACTCTGTGAAATGTAAAGTTCATCTCTACTATACCAATTCGACTTTTAAAGAGGTTCAAACACATTTGAAGAGCTTCAAGCACATTTAGAGAGCTTCAGGCACATTTAAAGAACTACAAGCACATTTAAAGGGTTTCAAAGCACTTTTGAAGGCTCCCCAAGCACTTTTGATGTGCCTCAAGCACTTTTCAAATCACTTTGAGGACTTTGTGCTTGCCAAGCCCAAAGCACTTTGAGGGCTTTGTGCTTGTGAAGCACTTCTGAAAATAAAAAGGAATTAGTGCTTGAAATTGAAAGCACTTTGATAAAGGGCTTAGGTGCTAATTAGGGCCTCTAATTAAAAATTAGGTGCTCCTCTAGTTTTTAAGAAAATCAAAAAAAAAAAAAACTAAGGGATTGCTAGGTTTATGAAAGCTAGTAGTCCCCTATAATAAAAAATATTTTTCCAAAATTTTCTTTTGTATCAGAATTAGGTGCTTTTTAGGTGCTCCTAAATAGTCCAAGAAAAAATAGAATTGATTAATTATTAACTGAGTTACAGATTTTTTTTAAAATTATTAGGGGACTGCTGGCTTTACGTTTACATGTTGGTGTGTCAGAATGACGGAAAAACTTCGAGATCTATATAATAATTAGGTGCTTTTTAGGTGCTAATTAGGACTTTTAATTAAAAATTAGATGCTCCTCTAGTTTTTGAGAAAATGAAAAAAAAACTAAGGGATTGCTAGGTTTATGAAAGCTAGTAGTCCCCTATAAGAAAAAATATTTTTCCAAAATTTTCTTTTGTATCAGAATTAGGTGCTTTTTAGGTGCTCCTAAATAGTCCAAGAAAAAATAGAATTGATTAATTATTAACTGAGTTACAGATTTTTTTTAAAATTATTAGGGGACTGCTGGCTTTACGTTTACATGTTGGTGTGTCAGAATGACGGAAAAACTTCGAGATCTATATAATAATTAGGTGCTTTTTAGGTGCTAATTAGGGCCTCCAATTAAAAATTAGGTGTTGCTCTAGTTTTTAAGAAAATCAAAAAAAAACTAAGGGATTGCTAGGTTTATGAAAGCTAGTAGTCCCCTATAGTAAAAAATATTTTTCCAAAATTTTCTTTTGTATCAGAATTAGGTGCTTTATAGGTGCTCCTAAATAGTCCAAGAAAAAATAGAATTGATTAATTATTAACTGAGTTACAGATTTTTTTTAAAATTATTAGGGGACTGCTGGCTTTACGTTTACATGTTGGTGTGTCAGAATGACGGAAAAACTTCGAGATCTATATAATAATTAGGTGCTTTTTAGGTGCTAATTAGGGCCTCTAATTAAAAACTAGGTGTTGCTCTAGTTTTTAAGAAAATCAAAAAAAAACTAAGGGATTGCTAGGTTTATGAAAGCTAGTAGTCCCCTATAGTAAAAAATATTTTTCCAAAATTTTCTTTTGTATCAGAATTAGGTGCTTTTTAGGTGCTCTTAAATAGTCCAAGAAAAAATAGAATTGATTAATTATTAACTGAGTTACAGATTTTTTTTAAAATTATTAGGGGACTGCTGGCTTTACGTTTACATGTTGGTGTGTCAGAATGACGGAAAAACTTCGAGATCTATATAATAATTAGGTGCTTTTTAGGTGCTAATTAGGACCTTTAATTAAAAATTAGATGCTCCTCTAGTTTTTGAGAAAATGAAAAAAAAACTAAGGGATTGCTAGGTTTATGAAAGCTAGTAGTCCCCTATAGTAAAAAATATTTTTCCAAAATTTTCTTTTGTATCAGAATTAGGTGCTTTTTAGGTGCTCTTAAATAGTCCAAGAAAAAATAGAATTGATTAATTATTCACTGAGTTACAGATTTTTTTTAAAATTATTAGGGGACTGCTGGCTTTACGTTTACATGTTGGTGTGTCAGAATGACGGAAAAACTTCGAGATCTATATAATAATTAGGTGCTTTTTAGGTGCTAATTAGGGCCTCTAATTAAAAATTAGGTGTTGCTCTAGTTTTTAAGAAAATCAAAAAAAAACTAAGGGATTGCTAGGTTTATGAAAGCTAGTAGTCCCCTATAAGAAAAAATATTTTTCCAAAATTTTCTTTTGTATCAGAATTAGGTGCTTTTTAGGTGCTCTTAAATAGTCCAAGAAAAAATAGAATTGATTAATTATTAACTGAGTTACAGATTTTTTTTTTCAATTATAAGGGGATTGCTGGCTTTACGTTTACATGTTGGTGTGTCAGAATGACGGAAAAACTTCGAGATCTAAGGTACCTGTCCCAAATAAGGCCACGTTAAGAAGTTTTATTTTTTCTGAACACTATCCACCAAACCCAACAAGAATCACGAGCTTATATGTGAAGTGTTTCGCTTCTATTACTTGAATATTAACTCCAATTTATTTATTTTTACATATAAGTGGTGGTTTTTGCGTAAAACAAAGACCCTTACCATTGGCCTTATTCGATTCACTATGCTCCTAATAAGGCCAACAATAAAAAATGTTTAAAATAAATAGAATCATTCATAAAAATATTATTTTTCGACATAAAGTTCTCAAAATAGAACTTTAACGTTTGCTGCATTCTAAAAAAACAATAATTTTAAGTCCAGGGATGGTAATCCGAATAGGTCTACATACAACTAGGACAAATGAACCGCAGCTTTTCTTGCTTGGTTAGACTTCAGGCGCTCTAGAACACATCACTTAAGCAATAATATGACACATTCTTTTAAAAAAACACTGTGATGTGAGGCCAATTGAAAATTTTTCATGTGGCCTTATTAGGAACATGTTACATTGATAAAAAAATTCTGTAACTAGAAATCTAGCAAAGATATTATTCTGTACTTACTCTGTAGCTTTCTCAATACATAAATGTCCGTGTAAAAATTACATTCGCTCCATTCCCTTTATGAACATGTGTATAAACTAATGAAGTTCCAGCCTCAAAGTTATAACGTGACATATGAAATCTGTGGTTAGCCATTTTTCGACATATAACGAGTTGCTAGGAATCCTCGCAATAATTTTTGATTTGCATTATAGATATCTTTTTCAATAATATTTCAATTTTTGAATATGGGATTCAATATTAAGCAATAAGGGGCATTGGCCTTATTAGGTACATGGCCTTATTTGGGTCAGGTACCTTATATAATAATTAGGTGCTTTTTAGGTGCTAATTAAGGCCTCTAATTAAAAATTAGGTACTGCTCTAGTTTTTGAAAAAAAAACTAAGGGATTGCTAGGTTTATGAGAGCTAGTGTTGGGAAATGGACTAAAAAATAAAAGAACTTGTTAAATATCGATATTCAATATACAGAGTGGTCCATTGAAAACTATCCACCTAGATTTACCGGTTTTTGTGAAATTTAAGAAAAAAATGCTCGGACACGTGTATTTTGTTTCGGAGGGGGAAATATTCTCTGCATATTTTTAGCCCTGTCACTTTCAACCCCTAACGGGGGTGGGCTCCAACCCCTTAATCTTTAATGGAAAGATGGGTCGAGTGATAGCTCGTTTGAAAGGGCACGAAATTAGCTTTCCAATGGTACCCTGTTTGTCGGATTTTCTTTCGACAGTTAACGCGAAAACGACGCTAAGAGCCTCACTCCTGTATTTTTGGAATCAATAAAATGAAGGACTTAAATTTCAGTTATCGCGATTCAAAAGAGCTACAATCATAATTCAAATTACTTATTTAAGTAAAAACTCATTGTTTTGTTTTGTTATCTTTTATCAGAATAAAATGCATTCATTTATTGTGTGCGTTTTTTTTTGTAAAAATAAGTAAGCAGATTTGGTAAATGAAGGAAAAGAATTTAGGTTTATTCCGTTCATTGATTTAGTTTGGTTGATTTCGAGACGATCTAAATTTTACTGACAAAAATGATTCATTCCATTGCAGAACGAGTGGAAATTATCAAGCTTTATTTTCAAAATAATAGTTGTGCTAGGCTTACTGCTCGTTTCTTTAATGACGCTCATCCCAACGAAGATGTCAATCATTCGTATGTGGCGAAATTAGTGCAAAAGTTTACCGATACTGGATCTGTTGCTAATGTGAAACGCCAGCCGCAACACAACAGAAATGAAGCTGTGGAAGTAGCTGTTTTGGGACATGTGGCATTGGATCATACCCAAAGTACCCGTCAACTGGCTCAAGTCTCAGGTGTCCCCCGTTCGTCCCTATTAAGGATTTTAAAAGTGCACAAATTTCATCCATACAAAACTAGATTAGTACAGGAACTTAATGAGGATGATCCTGATAGAAGGATGCAGTTTTGTGAAGAAATGAGTCAGCGTTTAATGCAAGAACCGGACTTATTATTTAACATTTGCATCTCTGATGAGTGTACATTTTATTTAAATGGTACATTCAATAGACATAATTGCCGTTACTGGGATGATAGTAACCCACATTTATTCCGTGGGGCCCATACCCAACACCCTGAAAAAATAAACGTGTGGTGTGGCATCTTAGGAAATCATATTGTAGGACCACTTTTTATCCCTGGTAATTTAACTGGCGAAGTGTACCTAAACATGCTTGAGGATGCAATTGACCCTTTGATAACAGAAATAATAGAAGATGACCTAAATCATAATGTTGATCGGCTTCATTTCCAACAAGATGGAGCGCCTCCGCAATACGTTGCTGCTGTTAGAGATTTTTTAAATTTACGTTTCCCTGGACGGTGGATTGGAAGAAGAGGCGCAATTGAATGGCCTGCCAGGTCACCCGATTTATCGCCTTTAGACTATTTTTTGTGGGGTCACTTGAAAAATAAATGTTTTGCCACGCAACCCGATTCTATAGAAGATCTTCGCCAGCGAATAATAGCTGGGTGCAGAAGCATAACACCTGATGTGCTGCAAAATGTCCGAAACAGATTTGAACAAAATTTATATTATTGTATGGAAGTAAATGGGTCACATTATCAAAACTTGTTAAATTAACGTTATACTAAAAAAATTAACAGTTTATGTTTTCGAGAACATCGTATTCTTAAATAACTGACCATGATTGAAAGCTAATAAAGAGAATTCATCAAATAAATATTGTTACTAGTTATTTTGTCTCGAAATAAGTGAAATTTAAGTCCTTTGTTTTATTGATTCCAAAAATACAGGGGTGAGGCTCTTAGCGTCGTTTTCGCATTAACTGTCGAAGTAAAATCCGACAAACAGGGCACCATTGGAAAGCTAATTTCGTGCCCTTTCAATCGAGCTATCACTCGACCCATCGTTCCATTAAAGATTAAGGGGTTGGAGCCCACCCCCGTTAGGGGTTGAAGGTTACAGGGCTAAAAATATGCAGAGAATATTTCCCCCTCCGAAACAAAATACACGTGTCCGAGCATTTTTTTCTTAAATTTCACAAAACCCGGTAAATCTAGGTGGATACTTTTCAATGGACCACTCTGTATTTATTATATCGAACACAGAGTGGAAAGCAGAGCGTGTGAACTCGTAGAAATAACTATACGATCTGACTCAACATCAAGACAAATAATTACAAACCCTTTCTTAAGTAAACGATTGCTCATGTGTTTACCTTACATATAAAAACTATTATAAACACATTCAGTCATCCATAGCTGCGATATAAATTAGCAAAGTATAGGCTAATAATCAAAGTTTAATTTATTAATTTTTGTTTCACTGATATGAGTATCAGTTTATCCAACAGCTAGTAGTCCCCTATAGTGAAAAATATATTTCCAAAATTTTCTTTTGTATCAGAATTAGGTGCTTTTTAGGTGCTCCTAAATAGTCCAAGAAAAAATAGAATTGATTAATTATTAACTAAGTTACAGATTTTTTTTTACTACATATACTAGCTTTCATAAACCTAGCAATCCCTTAGTCTTTTTTGATTTGAATTAGAGGAGCACCTAATTTTTAATTAAAGGCCCTAATTAGCACCTAAAAAGCACCTAATTATTATATAGATCCCGAAGTTTTTTTCCACCTTGGGACTGCTAGGTTCATAGACCTCATAAATTCAAGAAAAATGGATTATTGATTGCTATTGCGAAAATACCAGAATTTTACTGGAATGAAATGTCAAATTACTAGAAATATTACTTGATATATTTTGAAAATCTTCATTACTAAAACCGGGGTCGATATTACCAGATCTGGTAATTATTTTATCAAGTTGGCAACACTGGGAACTATAAGTGCGAATGAACTGAAATTTTCAGGGATTGTAGTCCTTTGAAAAGGATAATTTTCAGTGAAAGATTCAGCTTTCTATCTATAATAGAAAAAAAGTTATGACTTTTCAAAATTTTCCAAAAAAATCATAAGGGGGGTACCTTCCTACTAAAACGATGAAATTTCAAATTTTTTTTTGTCGAGATTTTGTGTCCTAATGGTCCCTCGTGATACCCTGAACTCCATAAACCACATTATTCTCAGATTTGAAGCCAAAATCCATGAAAAAAGGCACTCAGAAAAATTGAAAAATTGATAAATCACCACAATTGCTTAGCACGATTTTATCTCAGGAACTATAAGTGTCAATGAGCTGAAATTTTCAGGGATTGTAGTCCTTTGAAAAGGATAATTTTCAGTGAAAGATTCAGCTTTCTATCTATAATAGAAAAAAAGTTATGACTTTTCAAAATTTTCCAAAAAAATCATAAGGGGGGTACCTTCCTACTAAAACGATGAAATTTCAAATTTTTTTTTGTCGAGATTTTGTGTCCTAATGGTCCCTCGTGATACCCTGAACTCCATAAACCACATTATTCTCAGATTTGAAGCCAAAATCCATGAAAAAAGGCACTCAGAAAAATTGAAAAATTGATAAATCACCACAATTGCTTAGCACGATTTTATCTCAGGAACTATAAGTGTCAATGAGCTGAAATTTTCAGGGATTGTAGTCCTTTGAAAAGGATAATTTTCAGTGAAAGATTCAGCTTTCTATCTATAATAGAAAAAAAGTTATGACTTTTCAAAATTTTCCAAAAAAATCATAAGGGGGGTACCTTCCTACTAAAACGATGAAATTTCAAATTTTTTTTTGTCGAGATTTTGTGTCCTAATGGTCCCTCGTGATACCCTGAACTCCATAAACTAAATTATTCTCAGACAGAGCTGGGCAGGGCTTGAGTGCTTGAGTGCTTTGTGCTTGTGAAAGTGCTTGAAGCACTTTGAGGACTTGAAAGCCCTGTGCTTCAAGCCCTTTTATAAATTTGTAATTGGGGCTTGCAAAGTCAATTACTTTGGAAAAGTGCTTGGTAATTTGTAATTGAAAAAAGTAATTCAAGCCCTTTCAATGAGCTTCAATTACTTTTAGAGGGCTTGAAGCACTTTAAGAGGGCTTGAAGCACTTTTGGGAGCTTGAAGCACTTTGAAAGGGCTTGAAGCACTTTAAAAGGGCTTGAAGCACTTTAAAAGGGCTTAAAGCACTTTGAAAGGAATTTGAATTGACCATCATTCAACCTATCCCCCAATTTTCGATCGATGTGTTTTGTCGCTTAATTTTTTTTTCTATTATTTGAACTTGAACCGTCTTATGTCTTTTCTCTCTTAACAATGGAGGTTATGGGTTTGAGCTTAGAATCGAAAAAAAAAAAATGAATCAACTTATTATTCAAATAAATAATTAATTTATATTGGTACCCTATTTAACTTTATCATGGGATTATTTTCACTTTTCCTTATTGAACATTTTGAAAACCTTAAAATTGAATTACCATATAGTACCCGAAATACCCCAGAACTACATCTCAAAAAAAAAAAAAAACATACTACTGCTACTCTGTGAAATGTAAAGTTCATCTCTACTATACCAATTCGACTTTTAAAGAGGTTCAAACACATTTGAAGAGCTTCAAGCACATTTAGAGAGCTTCAGGCACATTTAAAGAACTACAAGCACATTTAAAGGGTTTCAAAGCACTTTTGAAGGCTCCCCAAGCACTTTTGATGTGCCTCAAGCACTTTTCAAATCACTTTGAGGGCTTTGTGCTTGCCAAGCCCAAAGCACTTTGAGGGCTTTGTGCTTGTGAAGCACTTCTGAAAATAAAAAGGAATTAGTGCTTGAAATTGAAAGCACTTTGATAAAGGGCTTAGGTGCTAATTAGGGCCTCTAATTAAAAATTAGGTACTCCTTTAGTTTCTGAGAAAATAAAAAAAAAAACTAAGGGACTGCTAGGTTTATAAAAGCAGAATGACGGAAAAACTTCGAGATCTATATAATAATTAGGTGCTTTTCAGGTGCTAATTAGGGCCTTCAATTAAAAATTAGATGCTCCTCTAGTTTTTGAGAAAATAAAAAAAAAACTAAGGGATTGCTAGTTTTATGAAAGCTAGTAGTCCCCTATAATAAAAAATATTTTTCCTAAATTTTCTTTTGTATCAGAATTAGGTGCTTTTTAGGTGCTCCTAAATAGTCCAAGAAAAAATGGAATTGATTAATTATTAACTGAGTTACAGATTTTTTTTTGGGTCCATCACACTATCCGGAAACAAGAATTTGACATTTTTGAAGCTTTTACATTAAAGTAGACAACTCAAATAATAGTTTTATGAAAAAAAAAATGCGGGTTTTTTCATTTTTCTGCAAGAAAATTCAGTTCAAACTGACTAATAAGTTCCATTAACCATTTGTATCTATACATTATAATATAAAAATGGAAAAGTTGAATTAGAACCACTAAAACTAAACAAAGCAAACTTCCTTAAGGGAACAAAATATATCATTAATCAACTAAATAATCCTATAAAAAAACCATTTAATATTTTTGTCCAATTTGCAATGTTAAGTTATACATTCGTTGAATGGCATTTTTGTCATATATCTGCTTCCACATTCCTATATTGGTCAATATATTGTGGCAAATATTTTGAATGCATAACACCCAGAGCTCTGACATATTTTTTCAAGCCAGACCAATACCCTTCCACCTGGTTGGTACAGACCCCTGTAATGGGATCTTTGAAATATTTGGTATGGTTTACTGTTCGGTGGACGTCACCATAGTCTACTAAGCCAGAGTAAGCGCGCCAATTGTCTGTCCATATTTCCCTACCTACCCTTACATGTTTTCTTATAATCGGTAAAAGAATCGCAGCGGATCGATTTTTGACATATTGAATATATTCCCTTTTTTCAGTCGCATTATAAATTCTTAATATCCACGACTCTTTCACCAAACGACCTCTGTTATATTTTCTTTTAGAAATTACTGATTCATCAATCTGTACCAAATGATTCTCCCGCCTAAATAGAATAAAAATTATAACAGACGATCCTCTTCTCAACCTTTGACACAGATCAATGAATAATAGAAATTCTTATCAGTTTAATATCACTATCGCTCTGTTTTCGATAATGACACATAAATAAAAAAAAAGAATCAATAGTAAAGTTATTTTTTTCTGGGTCTCGTAAAGAAAAAGATGAAACTTTTCAACAAAAAAAAAAAACAAAATCAATAATCTTCGTAAATTAAATGACAAATATTTTCCTGTATGAATTTCAGTAAATTTATTTATTCATAAGAATATTTATTGTTTTCCGCATCTAATTGAACATTTTAAAGAGGAACTAAACGGTTTTATGAAGAAAGTATATCGAACTTGTAAGTTTTAGTGTTTCCGTATAGTATGATGGAACCTTTTTTTTCAATTATAAGGGGACTGCTGGCTTTACGTTTACATGTTGGTGTGTCAGAATGACGGAAAAACTTCGAGATCTAAGGTACCTGTCCCAAATAAGGCCATGTTAAGAAGTTTTATTTTTTCTGAACACTATCCACCAAACCCAACAAGAATCACGAGCTTATATGTGAAGTGTTTCGCTTCTATTACTTGAATATTAACTCCAATTTATTTATTTTTACATATAAGTGGTGGTTTTTGCGTAAAACAAAGATCCTTACCATTGGCCTTATTCGATTCACTATGCTCCTAATAAGGCCAACAATAAAAAATGTTTAAAATAAATAGAATCATTCATAAAAATATTATTTTTCGACATAAAGTTCTCAAAATAGAACTTTAACGTTTGCTGCATTCTAAAAAAACAATAATTTTAAGTCCAGGGATGGTAATCCGAATAGGTCTACATACAACTAGGACAAATGAACCGCAGCTTTTCTTGCTTGGTTAGACTTCAGGCGCTCTAGAACACATCACTTAAGCAATAATATGACACATTCTTTTAAAAAAACACTGTGATGTGAGGCCAATTGAAAATTTTTCATGTGGCCTTATTAGGAACATGTTACATTGATAAAAAAATTCTGTAACTAGAAATCTAGCAAAGATATTATTCTGTACTTACTCTGTAGCTTTCTCAATACATAAATGTCCGTGTAAAAATTACATTCGCTCCATTCCCTTTATGAACATGTGTATAAACTAATGAAGTTCCAGCCTCAAAGTTATAACGTGACATATGAAATCTGTGGTTAGCCATTTTTCGACATATAACGAGTTGCTAGGAATCCTCGCAATAATTTTTGATTTGCATTATAGATATCTTTTTCAATAATATTTCAATTTTTGAATATGGGATTCAATATTAAGCAATAAGGGGCATTGGCCTTATTAGGTACATGGCCTTATTTGGGTCAGGTACCTTATATAATAATTAGGTGCTTTTTAGGTGCTAATTAGGGCCTCTAATTAAAAATTAGGTACTGCTCTAGTTTTTGAAAAAAAAACTAAGGGATTGCTAGATTTATGAGAGCTAGTGTTGGGAAATGGACTAAAAAATAAAAGAACTTGTTAAATATCGATATTCAATATATTTATTATATCGAACACAGAGTGGAAAGCAGAGCGTGTGAACTCGTAGAAATAACTATACGATCTGACTCAACATCAAGACAAATAATTACAAACCCTTTCTTAAGTAAACGATTGCTCATGTGTTTACCTTACATATAAAAACTATTATAAACACATTCAGTCATCCATAGCTGCGATATAAATTAGCAAAGTATAGGCTAATAATCAAAGTTTAATTTATTAATTTTTGTTTCACTGATATGAGTATCAGTTTATCCAACAGCTAGTAGTCCCCTATAGTGAAAAATATATTTCCAAAATTTTCTTTTGTATCAGAATTAGGTGCTTTTTAGGTGCTCCTAAATAGACCAAGAAAAAATAGAATTGATTAATTATTAACTAAGTTACAGATTTTTTTTTACTACATATACTAGCTTTCATAAACCTAGCAATCCCTTAGTCTTTTTTGATTTGAATTAGAGGAGCACCTAATTTTTAATTAAAGGCCCTAATTAGCACCTAAAAAGCACCTAATTATTATATAGATCCCGAAGTTTTTTTCCACCTTGGGACTGCTAGGTTCATAGACCTCATAAATTCAAGAAAAATGGATTATTGATTGCTATTGCGAAAATACCAGAATTTTGCTGGAATGAAATGTCAAATTACTAGAAATATTACTTGATATATTTTGAAAATCCTCATTACTAAAACCGGGGTCGATATTACCAGATCTGGTAATTATTTTATCAAGTTGGCAACACTGGGAACTATAAGTGCGAATGAACTGAAATTTTCAGGGATTGTAGTCCTTTGAAAAGGATAATTTTCAGTGAAAGATTCAGCTTTCTATCTATAATAGAAAAAAAGTTATGACTTTTCAAAATTTTCCAAAAAAATCATAAGGGGGGTACCTTCCTACTAAAACGATGAAATTTCAAATTTTTTTTTGTCGAGATTCTGTGTCCTAATGGTCCCTCGTGATACCCTGAACTCCATAAACTAATATATTCTCAGATTTGAAGCCAAAATCCATGAAAAAAGGCACTCAGAAAAATTGAAAAATTGATAAATCACCCCAATTGCTTAGCACGATTTTATCTCAGGAACTATAAGTGCAAATGAGCTGAAATTTCCAGGGATTGTAGTCCTTTGAAAAGGATAATTTTCAGTGAAAGATTCAGCTTTCTATCTATAATAGAAAAAAAGTTACGACCTTTGAAAGTTTTCCGAAAAAATCATAAGGGGGGTACCTTCTTACTAAAATGATGAAATTTCAAAATTTTTTTTGTCGAGATTTTGGGTCACACTGATCCCTCGTGATACCCTGAACTCCATACACAAAATTATTCTCAGATTTGAAGCCGAAATCTATGGAAAAAGGCACTCAGAAAAATGGGCTCTTTCACTAAAATTTAAATACGTAATTTAAGTATAAAATCTCAAAGGAGGGACTATTTTAGGCATATATACCAAAAAAAAAAAGTTCTACAAGGTTCAATAAGTTTTTCATAGGCAATCAAAAGTGCCTAAATTCAAACTATTTTAAAACGCGCCGATTTGCCGACGTCACATAAATATTCTTCATTTCGCTTATGTCGTTGCAAGGAGGAAGGGCTCGGCTGTGTTTGCGCTCTGTAAAGATACGTAAAGGTTCGAATGCGCTGTTGTCGGTTGTGACTAAATGTAGTGCAGCGTAAAATAAATAAATAAAACTAAACATAAAAAATTGCATTAAATTGTATTTAAGCATAATTTAAAAAAAAAATGTTATAAAATCTTGAATCTATAACTAATTAATTTAACTACTTTTCATGAGATTTTGCCAACATTTCAGAATTAAATCTATTACAAATTTTCAATGTTGACAATTAGTGGCAACACGGTCAAATTGCGAGCTGCGACGTCATAGAAATAAATTCTGGGTTTTTATTTGGAGGTATTTCTTTGTTTTCTGTTTTCTCAAGAAGGACTTTGAATTTTTCAAAAGTAAAAATACAGAAAATTCTGTTTTTAGTTGCTTTATCCAAATATGCCAATTTCAAAAATTAGTGAAAGAGCCCATTGAAAAATTGATAAATCACCCCAATTGCTTAACACGATTTTATCTCAGGAAATATAAGTGCAAATGAGCTGAAATTTTCAGGGATTGTAGTCCTTTAAAAGGGTTAAAACTCAGTGAAAGATTCAGCTTTCTATCTATAATAGAAAAAAAGTTACGACCTTTGAAAGTTTTCCGAAAAAATCATAAGGGGGGTACCTTCTTACTAAAATGATGAAATTTCAAAATTGTTTTTGTCGAGATTTTGGGTCACACTGATCCCTCGTGATACCCTGAACTCCATACACAAAATTATTCTCAGATTTGAAGCCGAAATCTATGGAAAAAGGCACTCAGAAAAATTGAAAAATTGATAAATCACCCCAATTGCTTAACACGATTTTATCTCAGGAACTATAAGTGCAAATGAGCTGAAATTTCCAGGGATTGTAGTCCCCTGAAAAGGATAAAACTCAGTGAAAGATTCAGCTTTCTATCTATAATAGAAAAAAAGTTACGACCTTTGAAAGTTTTCCGAAAAAATCATAAGGGGGGTACCTTCTTACTAAAATGATGAAATTTCAAAATTGTTTTTGTCGAGATTTTGGGTTCTACTGATCCCTCGTGATACCCTGAACTCCATACACAAAATTATTCTCAGATTTGAAGCCGAAATCTATGGAAAAAGGCACTCAGAAAAATTGAAAAATTGATAAATCACCCCAATTGCTTAACACGATTTTATCTCAGGAACTATAAGTGCAAATGAGTTGAAATTTTCAGGGATTGTAGTCCTTTGAAAGGGATGAAATTCAGTGAAAGATTCAGCTTTCTATCTATAATAGAAAAAAAGTTACGACCTTTGAAAGTTTTCCGAAAAAATCATAAGGGGGGTACCTTCTTACTAAAATGATGAAATTTCAAAATTGTTTTTGTCGAGATTTTGGGTCCTACTGATCCCTCGTGATACCCTGAACTCCATACACAAAATTATTCTCAGATTTGAAGCCGAAATCTATGGAAAAAGGCACTCAGAAAAATTGAAAAATTGATAAATCACCCCAATTGCTTAACACGATTTTATCTCAGGAACTATAAGTGCAAATGAGTTGAAATTTTCAGGGATTGTAGTCCCCTGAAAAGGATGAAATTTAGTGAAAGATTCAGCTTTCTATCTATAATAGAAAAAAAGTTACGACCTTTGAAAGTTTTCCGAAAAAATCATAAGGGGGGTACCTTCTTACTAAAATGATGAAACTTCAAAATTTTTTTTGTCGAGATTTTGGGTCACACTGATCCCTCGTGATACCCTGAACTCCATACACAAAATTATTCTCAGATTTGAAGCCGAAATCTATGGAAAAAGGCACTCAGAAAAATTGAAAAATTGATAAATCACCCCAATTGCTTAACACGATTTTATCTCAGGAACTATAAGTGCAAATGAGTTGAAATTTTCAGGGATTGTAGTCCCCTGAAAAGGATGAAATTTAGTGAAAGATTCAGCTTTCTATCTATAATAGAAAAAAAGTTACGACCTTTGAAAGTTTTCCGAAAAAATCATAAGGGGGGTACCTTCTTACTAAAATGATGAAATTTCAAAATTGTTTTTGTCGAGATTTTGGGTCCTACTGATCCCTCGTGATACCCTGAACTCCATACACAAAATTATTCTCAGATTTGAAGCCGAAATCTATGGAAAAAGGCACTCAGAAAAATTGAAAAATTGATAAATCACCCCAATTGCTTAACACGATTTTATCTCAGGAACTATAAGTGCAAATGAGTTGAAATTTTCAGGGATTGTAGTCCCCTGAAAAGGATGAAATTTAGTGAAAGATTCAGCTTTCTATCTATAATAGAAAAAAAGTTACGACCTTTGAAAGTTTTCCGAAAAAATCATAAGGGGGGTACCTTCTTACTAAAATGATGAAACTTCAAAATTTTTTTTGTCGAGATTTTGGGTCACACTGATCCCTCGTGATACCCTGAACTCCATACACAAAATTATTCTCAGATTTGAAGCCGAAATCTATGGAAAAAGGCACTCAGAAAAATTGAAAAATTGATAAATCACCCCAATTGCTTAACACGATTTTATCTCAGGAACTATAAGTGCAAATGAGTTGAAATTTTCAGGGATTGTAGTCCCCTGAAAAGGATGAAATTTAGTGAAAGATTCAGCTTTCTATCTATAATAGAAAAAAAGTTACGACCTTTGAAAGTTTTCCGAAAAAATCATAAGGGGGGTACCTTCTTACTAAAATGATGAAATTTCAAAATTGTTTTTGTCGAGATTTTGGGTCCTACTGATCCCTCGTGATACCCTGAACTCCATACACAAAATTATTCTCAGATTTGAAGCCGAAATCTATGGAAAAAGGCACTCAGAAAAATTGAAAAATTGATAAATCACCCCAATTGCTTAACACGATTTTATCTCAGGAACTATAAGTGCAAATGAGTTGAAATTTTCAGGGATTGTAGTCCCCTGAAAAGGATGAAATTTAGTGAAAGATTCAGCTTTCTATCTATAATAGAAAAAAAGTTACGACCTTTGAAAGTTTTCCGAAAAAATCATAAGGGGGGTACCTTCTTACTAAAATGATGAAATTTCAAAATTGTTTTTGTCGAGATTTTGGGTCCTACTGATCCCTCGTGATACCCTGAACTCCATACACAAAATTATTCTCAGATTTGAAGCCGAAATCTATGGAAAAAGGCACTCAGAAAAATTGAAAAATTGATAAACCACCCCAATTGCTTAACACGATTTTATCTCAGGAACTATAAGTGCAAATGAGTTGAAATTTTCAGGGATTGTAGTCCCCTGAAAAGGATGAAATTTAGTGAAAGATTCAGCTTTCTATCTATAATAGAAAAAAAGTTAAGACCTTTGAAAGTTTTCCGAAAAAATCATAAGGGGGGTACCTTCTTACTAAAATGATGAAACTTCAAAATTGTTTTTGTCGAGATTTTGGGTCCTACTGATCCCTCGTGATACCCTGAACTCCATACACAAAATTATTCTCAGATTTGAAGCCGAAATCTATGGAAAAAGGCACTCAGAAAAATTGAAAAATTGATAAATCACCCCAATTGCTTAACACGATTTTATCTCAGGAACTATAAGTGCAAATGAGCTGAAATTTTCAGGGATTGTAGTCCTTTGAAAAGGATAATTTTCAGTGAAAGATTCAGCTTTCTATCTATAATAGAAAAAAAGTTACGACCTTTGAAAGTTTTCCGAAAAAATCATAAGGGGGGTACCTTCTTACTAAAATGATGAAATTTCAAAATTTTTTTTGTCGAGATTTTGGGTCACACTGATCCCTCGTGATACCCTGAACTCCATACACAAAATTATTCTCAGATTTGAAGCCGAAATCTATGGAAAAAGGCACTCAGAAAAATTGAAAAATTGATAAATCACTCCAATTGCTTAACACGATTTTATCTCAGGAACTATAAGTGCAAATGAGCTGAAATTTTCAGGGATTGTAGTCCTTTGAAAAGGATAATTTTCAGTGAAAGATTCAGCTTTCTATCTATAATAGAAAAAAAGTTACGACCTTTGAAAGTTTTCCGAAAAAATCATAAGGGGGGGTACCTTCTTACTAAAATGATGAAATTTCAAAATTTTTTTTGTCGAGATTTTGGGTCACACTGATCCCTCGTGATACCCTGAACTCCATACACAAAATTATTCTCAGATTTGAAGCCGAAATCTATGGAAAAAGTCACTCAGAAAAATTGAAAAATTGATAAATCACCCCAATTGCTTAACACGATTTTATCTCAGGAACTATAAGTGCAAATGAGTTGAAATTTTCAGGGATTGTAGTCCTTTGAAAGGGATGAAATTCAGTGAAAGATTCAGCTTTCTATCTATAATAGAAAAAAAGTTACGACCTTTGAAAGTTTTCCGAAAAAATCATAAGGGGGGTACCTTCTTACTAAAATGATGAAATTTCGATTTTTTTTTTGTCGAGATTTTGGGTTCTACTGATCCCTCGTGATACCCTGAACTCCATACACAAAATTATTCTCAGATTTGAAGCCGAAATCTATGGAAAAAGGCACTCAGAAAAATTGAAAAATTGATAAATCACCCCAATTGCTTAACACGATTTTATCTCAGGAACTATAAGTGCAAATGAGCTGAAATTTCCAGGGATTGTAGTCCCCTGAAAAGGATAAAACTCAGTGAAAGATTCAGCTTTCTATCTATAATAGAAAAAAAGTTACGACCTTTGAAAGTTTTCCGAAAAAATCATAAGGGGGGTACCTTCTTACTAAAATGATGAAATTTCAAAATTGTTTTTGTCGAGATTTTGGGTTCTACTGATCCCTCGTGATACCCTGAACTCCATACACAAAATTATTCTCAGATTTGAAGCCGAAATCTATGGAAAAAGGCACTCAGAAAAATTGAAAAATTGATAAATCACCCCAATTGCTTAACACGATTTTATCTCAGGAACTATAAGTGCAAATGAGTTGAAATTTTCAGGGATTGTAGTCCTTTGAAAGGGATGAAATTCAGTGAAAGATTCAGCTTTCTATCTATAATAGAAAAAAAGTTACGACCTTTGAAAGTTTTCCGAAAAAATCATAAGGGGGGTACCTTCTTACTAAAATGATGAAATTTCAAAATTGTTTTTGTCGAGATTTTGGGTCCTACTGATCCCTCGTGATACCCTGAACTCCATACACAAAATTATTCTCAGATTTGAAGCCGAAATCTATGGAAAAAGGCACTCAGAAAAATTGAAAAATTGATAAATCACCCCAATTGCTTAACACGATTTTATCTCAGGAACTATAAGTGCAAATGAGTTGAAATTTTCAGGGATTGTAGTCCCCTGAAAAGGATGAAATTTAGTGAAAGATTCAGCTTTCTATCTATAATAGAAAAAAAGTTACGACCTTTGAAAGTTTTCCGAAAAAATCATAAGGGGGGTACCTTCTTACTAAAATGATGAAACTTCAAAATTTTTTTTGTCGAGATTTTGGGTCACACTGATCCCTCGTGATACCCTGAACTCCATACACAAAATTATTCTCAGATTTGAAGCCGAAATCTATGGAAAAAGGCACTCAGAAAAATTGAAAAATTGATAAATCACCCCAATTGCTTAACACGATTTTATCTCAGGAACTATAAGTGCAAATGAGTTGAAATTTTCAGGGATTGTAGTCCCCTGAAAAGGATGAAATTTAGTGAAAGATTCAGCTTTCTATCTATAATAGAAAAAAAGTTACGACCTTTGAAAGTTTTCCGAAAAAATCATAAGGGGGGTACCTTCTTACTAAAATGATGAAATTTCAAAATTGTTTTTGTCGAGATTTTGGGTCCTACTGATCCCTCGTGATACCCTGAACTCCATACACAAAATTATTCTCAGATTTGAAGCCGAAATCTATGGAAAAAGGCACTCAGAAAAATTGAAAAATTGATAAATCACCCCAATTGCTTAACACGATTTTATCTCAGGAACTATAAGTGCAAATGAGTTGAAATTTTCAGGGATTGTAGTCCCCTGAAAAGGATGAAATTTAGTGAAAGATTCAGCTTTCTATCTATAATAGAAAAAAAGTTACGACCTTTGAAAGTTTTCCGAAAAAATCATAAGGGGGGTACCTTCTTACTAAAATGATGAAATTTCAAAATTGTTTTTGTCGAGATTTTGGGTCCTACTGATCCCTCGTGATACCCTGAACTCCATACACAAAATTATTCTCAGATTTGAAGCCGAAATCTATGGAAAAAGGCACTCAGAAAAATTGAAAAATTGATAAATCACCCCAATTGCTTAACACGATTTTATCTCAGGAACTATAAGTGCAAATGAGTTGAAATTTTCAGGGATTGTAGTCCCCTGAAAAGGATGAAATTTAGTGAAAGATTCAGCTTTCTATCTATAATAGAAAAAAAGTTAAGACCTTTGAAAGTTTTCCGAAAAAATCATAAGGGGGGTACCTTCTTACTAAAATGATGAAACTTCAAAATTGTTTTTGTCGAGATTTTGGGTCCTACTGATCCCTCGTGATACCCTGAACTCCATACACAAAATTATTCTCAGATTTGAAGCCGAAATCTATGGAAAAAGGCACTCAGAAAAATTGAAAAATTGATAAATCACCCCAATTGCTTAACACGATTTTATCTCAGGAACTATAAGTGCAAATGAGCTGAAATTTTCAGGGATTGTAGTCCTTTGAAAAGGATAATTTTCAGTGAAAGATTCAGCTTTCTATCTATAATAGAAAAAAAGTTACGACCTTTGAAAGTTTTCCGAAAAAATCATAAGGGGGGTACCTTCTTACTAAAATGATGAAATTTCAAAATTTTTTTTGTCGAGATTTTGGGTCACACTGATCCCTCGTGATACCCTGAACTCCATACACAAAATTATTCTCAGATTTGAAGCCGAAATCTATGGAAAAAGGCACTCAGAAAAATTGAAAAATTGATAAATCACTCCAATTGCTTAACACGATTTTATCTCAGGAACTATAAGTGCAAATGAGCTGAAATTTTCAGGGATTGTAGTCCTTTGAAAAGGATAATTTTCAGTGAAAGATTCAGCTTTCTATCTATAATAGAAAAAAAAGTTACGACCTTTGAAAGTTTTCCGAAAAAATCATAAGGGGGGGTACCTTCTTACTAAAATGATGAAATTTCAAAATTTTTTTTGTCGAGATTTTGGGTCACACTGATCCCTCGTGATACCCTGAACTCCATACACAAAATTATTCTCAGATTTGAAGCCGAAATCTATGGAAAAAGTCACTCAGAAAAATTGAAAAATTGATAAATCACCCCAATTGCTTAACACGATTTTATCTCAGGAACTATAAGTGCAAATGAGTTGAAATTTTCAGGGATTGTAGTCCTTTGAAAGGGATGAAATTCAGTGAAAGATTCAGCTTTCTATCTGTAATAGAAAAAAAGTTACGACCTTTGAAAGTTTTCCGAAAAAATCATAAGGGGGGTACCTTCTTACTAAAATGATGAAATTTCGATTTTTTTTTTGTCGAGATTTTGGGTTCTACTGATCCCTCGTGATACCCTGAACTCCATACACAAAATTATTCTCAGATTTGAAGCCGAAATCTATGGAAAAAGGCACTCAGAAAAATTGAAAAATTGATAAATCACCCCAATTGCTTAACACGATTTTATCTCAGGAACTATAAGTGCAAATGAGTTGAAATTTTCAGGGATTGTAGTCCTTTGAAAGGGATGAAATTCAGTGAAAGATTCAGCTTTCTATCTATAATAGAAAAAAAGTTACGACCTTTGAAAGTTTTCCGAAAAAATCATAAGGGGGGTACCTTCTTACTAAAATGATGAAATTTCGATTTTTTTTTTGTCGAGATTTTGGGTTCTACTGATCCCTCGTGATACCCTGAACTCCATACACAAAATTATTCTCAGATTTGAAGCCGAAATCTATGGAAAAAGGCACTCAGAAAAATTGAAAAATTGATAAATCACCCCAATTGCTTAACACGATTTTATCTCAGGAACTATAAGTGCAAATGAGTTGAAATTTTCAGGGATTGTAGTCCTTTGAAAGGGATGAAATTCAGTGAAAGATTCAGCTTTCTATCTATAATAGAAAAAAAGTTACGACCTTTGAAAGTTTTCCGAAAAAATCATAAGGGGGTACCTTCTTACTAAAATGATGAAATTTCAAAATTTTTTTTGTCGAGATTTTGGGTCCTACTGATCCCTCGTGATACCCTGAACTCCATACACAAAATTATTCTCAGATTTGAAGCCGAAATCTATGGAAAAAGGCACTCAGAAAAATTGAAAAATTGATAAATCACCCCAATTGCTTAACACGATTTTATCTCAAGAAATATAAGTGCAAATGAGCTGAAATTTTCAGGGATTGTAGTCCTTTAAAAGGGTTAAAACTCAGTGAAAGATTCAGCTTTCTATCTATAATAGAAAAAAAGTTACGACCTTTGAAAGTTTTCCGAAAAAATCATAAGGGGGGGTACCTTCTTACTAAAATGATGAAATTTCAAAATTTTTTTTGTCGAGATTTTGGGTCACACTGATCCCTCGTGATACCCTGAACTCCATACACAAAATTATTCTCAGATTTGAAGCCGAAATCTATGGAAAAAGGCACTCAGAAAAATTGAAAAATTGATAAATCACTCCAATTGCTTAACACGATTTTATCTCAGGAACTATAAGTGCAAATGAGTTGAAATTTTCAGGGATTGTAGTCCTTTGAAAGGGATGAAATTCAGTGAAAGATTCAGCTTTCTATCTATAATAGAAAAAAAGTTACGACCTTTGAAAGTTTTCCGAAAAAATCATAAGGGGGGGTACCTTCTTACTAAAATGATGAAATTTCAAATTTTTTTTTGTCGAGATTTTGGGTCCTACTGATCCCTCGTGATACCCTGAACTCCATACACAAAATTATTCTCAGATTTGAAGCCGAAATCTATGGAAAAAGGCACTCAGAAAAATTGAAAAATTGATAAATCACTCCAATTGCTTAACACGATTTTATCTCAGGAACTATAAGTGCAAATGAGTTGAAATTTTCAGGGATTGTAGTCCTTTGAAAGGGATGAAATTCAGTGAAAGATTCAGCTTTCTATCTATAATAGAAAAAAAGTTACGACCTTTGAAAGTTTTCCGAAAAAATCATAAGGGGGGGTACCTTCTTACTAAAATGATGAAATTTCAAATTTTTTTTTTGTCGAGATTTTGGGTCCTACTGATCCCTCGTGATACCCTGAACTCCATACACAAAATTATTCTCAGATTTGAAGCCGAAATCTATGGAAAAAGGCACTCAGAAAAATTGAAAAATTGATAAATCACTCCAATTGCTTAACACGATTTTATCTCAGGAACTATAAGTGCAAATGAGCTGAAATTTTCAGGGATTGTAGTCCTTTGAAGGGGATGAAATTCAGTGAAAGATTCAGCTTTCTATCTATAATAGAAAAAAAGTTACGACCTTTGAAAGTTTTCCGAAAAAATCATAAGGGGGGGTACCTTCTTACTAAAATGATGAAATTTCAAAATTTTTTTTGTCGAGATTTTGGGTCACACTGATCCCCTCGTGATACCCTGAACTCCATACACAAAATTATTCTCAGATTTGAAGCCGAAATCTATGGAAAAAGGCACTCAGAAAAATTGAAAAATTGATAAATCACTCCAATTGCTTAACACGATTTTATCTCAGGAACTATAAGTGCAAATGAGTTGAAATTTTCAGGGATTGTAGTCCTTTGAAAGGGATGAAATTCAGTGAAAGATTCAGCTTTCTATCTATAATAGAAAAAAAGTTACGACCTTTGAAAGTTTTCCGAAAAAATCATAAGGGGGGGGTACCTTCTTACTAAAATGATGAAATTTCAAAATTTTTTTTGTCGAGATTTTGGGTCACACTGATCCCTCGTGATACCCTGAACTCCATACACAAAATTATTCTCAGATTTGAAGCCGAAATCTATGGAAAAAGGCACTCAGAAAAATTGAAAAATTGATAAATCACTCCAATTGCTTAACACGATTTTATCTCAGGAACTATAAGTGCAAATGAGTTGAAATTTTCAGGGATTGTAGTCCTTTGAAAGGGATGAAATTCAGTGAAAGATTCAGCTTTCTATCTATAATAGAAAAAAGTTACGACCTTTGAAAGTTTTTCCGAAAAAATCATAAGGGGGGGTACCTTCTTACTAAAATGATGAAATTTCAAAATTTTTTTTGTCGAGATTTTGGGTCACACTGATCCCTCGTGATACCCTGAACTCCATACACAAAATTATTCTCAGATTTGAAGCCGAAATCTATGGAAAAAGGCACTCAGAAAAATTGAAAAATTGATAAATCACTCCAATTGCTTAACACGATTTTATCTCAGGAACTATAAGTGCAAATGAGTTGAAATTTTCAGGGATTGTAGTCCTTTTGAAAGGGATGAAATTCAGTGAAAGATTCAGCTTTCTATCTATAATAGAAAAAAAGTTACGACCTTTGGAAGTTTTCCGAAAAAATCATAAGGGGGGGTACCTTCTTACTAAAATGATGAAATTTCGATTTTTTTTTGTCGAGATTTTGGGTTCTACTGATCCCTCGTGATACCCTGAACTCCATACACAAAATTATTCTCAGATTTGAAGCCGAAATCTATGGAAAAAGGCACTCAGAAAAATTGAAAAATTGATAAATCACCCCAATTGCTTAACACGATTTTATCTCAGGAACTATAAGTGCAAATGAGTTGAAATTTTCAGGGATTGTAGTCCTTTGAAAGGGATGAAATTCAGTGAAAGATTCAGCTTTCTATCTATAATAGAAAAAAAGTTACGACCTTTGAAAGTTTTCCGAAAAAATCATAAGGGGGGTACCTTCTTACTAAAATGATGAAATTTCAAAATTTTTTTTGTCGAGATTTTGGGTCCTACTGATCCCTCGTGATACCCTGAACTCCATACACAAAATTATTCTCAGATTTGAAGCCGAAATCTATGGAAAAAGGCACTCAGAAAAATTGAAAAATTGATAAATCACCCCAATTGCTTAACACGATTTTATCTCAGGAACTATAAGTGCAAATGAGTTGAAATTTTCAGGGATTGTAGTCCTTTGAAAGGGATGAAATTCAGTGAAAGATTCAGCTTTCTATCTATAATAGAAAAAAAGTTACGACCTTTGAAAGTTTTCCGAAAAAATCATAAGGGGGGTACCTTCTTACTAAAATGATGAAATTTCGATTTTTTTTTTGTCGAGATTTTGGGTTCTACTGATCCCTCGTGATACCCTGAACTCCATACACAAAATTATTCTCAGATTTGAAGCCGAAATCTATGGAAAAAGGCACTCAGAAAAATTGAAAAATTGATAAATCACCCCAATTGCTTAACACGATTTTATCTCAGGAACTATAAGTGCAAATGAGTTGAAATTTTCAGGGATTGTAGTCCTTTGAAAGGGATGAAATTCAGTGAAAGATTCAGCTTTCTATCTATAATAGAAAAAAAGTTACGAC
>CAKJTU040000023.1:0-22395 GCA_917834065.1 Ceutorhynchus assimilis | reverse complement strand
AGATTTCGGCTTCAAATCTGAGAATAATTTTGTGTATGGAGTTCAGGGAATCACGAGGGATCAGTAGAACCCAAAATCTCGACAAAAAAAATTTTGAAATTTCATCATTTTAGTAAGAAGGTACCCCCCTTATGATTTTTTCGGAAAACTTTCAAAGGTCGTAACTTTTTTTCTATTATAGATAGAAAGCTGAATCTTTCACTGAATTTCATCCTTTTCAGGGGACTCCAATCCCTGGAAATTTCAACTCATTTGCACTTATAGTTCCTGAGATAAAATCGTGTTAAGCAATTGGGGTGATTTATCAATTTTTCAATTTTTCTGAGTGCCTTTTTCCATAGATTTCGGCTTCAAATCTGAGAATAATTTTGTGTATGGAGTTCAGGGTAACACGAGGGATCAGTAGAACCCAAAATCTCGACAAAAAAAAAATTGAAATTTCATCATTTTAGTAAGAAGGTACCCCCCTTATGATTTTTTCGGAAAACTTTCAAAAGTCGTAACTTTTTTTCTATTATAGATAGAAAGCTGAATCTTTCACTGAGTTTTATCCCTTTTAAAGGACTACAATCCCTGAAAATTTCAGCTCATTTGCACTTATAGTTCCTGAGATAAAATCGTGTTAAGCAATTGGGGTGATTTATCAATTTTTCAATTTTTCTGAGTGCCTTTTTCCATAGATTTCGGCTTCAAATCTGAGAATAATTTTGTGTATGGAGTTCAGGGTAACACGAGGGATCAGTAGAACCCAAAATCTCGACAAAAAAAAATTTGAAATTTCATCATTTTAGTAAGAAGGTACCCCCCTTATGATTTTTTCGGAAAACTTTCAAAAGTCGTAACTTTTTTTCTATTATAGATAGAAAGCTGAATCTTTCACTGAGTTTTATCCCTTTTAAAGGACTACAATCCCTGAAAATTTCAGCTCATTTGCACTTATAGTTCCTGAGATAAAATCGTGTTAAGCAATTGGGGTGATTTATCAATTTTTCAATTTTTCTGAGTGCCTTTTTCCATAGATTTCGGCTTCAAATCTGAGAATAATTTTGTGTATGGAGTTCAGGGTAACACGAGGGATCAGTAGAACCCAAAATCTCGACAAAAAAAAATTTGAAATTTCATCATTTTAGTAAGAAGGTACCCCCCCTTATGATTTTTTCGGAAAACTTTCAAAAGTCGTAACTTTTTTTCTATTATAGATAGAAAGCTGAATCTTTCACTGAATTTCATCCTTTTCAGGGGACTACAATCCCTGAAAATTTCAGCTCATTTGCACTTATAGTTCCTGAGATAAAATCGTGTTAAGCAATTGGGGTGATTTATCAATTTTTCAATTTTTCTGAGTGCCTTTTTCCATAGATTTCGGCTTCAAATCTGAGAATAATTTTGTGTATGGAGTTCAGGGTATCACGAGGGATCAGTAGAACCCAAAATCTCGACAAAAAAAATTTTGAAATTTCATCATTTTAGTAAGAAGGTACCCCCCTTATGATTTTTTCGGAAAACTTTCAAAGGTCGTAACTTTTTTTCTATTATAGATAGAAAGCTGAATCTTTCACTGAATTTCATCCCTTTCAAAGGACTACAATCCCTGAAAATTTCAGCTCATTTGCACTTATAGTTCCTGAGATAAAATCGTGTTAAGCAATTGGGGTGATTTATCAATTTTTCAATTTTTCTGAGTGCCTTTTTCCATAGATTTCGGCTTCAAATCTGAGAATAATTTTGTGTATGGAGTTCTGGGAATCACGAGGGATCAGTAGAACCCAAAATCTCGACAAAAAAAAAATTTGAAATTTCATCATTTTAGTAAGAAGGTACCCCCCTTATGATTTTTTCGGAAAACTTTCAAAGGTCGTAACTTTTTTTCTATTATAGATAGAAAGCTGAATCTTTCACTGAATTTCATCCTTTTCAGGGGACTCCAATCCCTGAAAATTTCAACTCATTTGCACTTATAGTTCCTGAGATAAAATCGTGTTAAGCAATTGGGGTGATTTATCAATTTTTCAATTTTTCTGAGTGCCTTTTTCCATAGATTTCGGCTTCAAATCTGAGAATAATTTTGTGTATGGAGTTCAGGGAATCACGAGGGATCAGTAGAACCCAAAATCTCGACAAAAAAAAATTTGAAATTTCATCATTTTAGTAAGAAGGTACCCCCCTTATGATTTTTTCGGAAAACTTTCAAAGGTCGTAACTTTTTTTCTATTATAGATAGAAAGCTGAATCTTTCACTGAATTTCATCCTTTTCAGGGGACTCCAATCCCTGAAAATTTCAACTCATTTGCACTTACAGTTCCTGAGATAAAATCGTGTTAAGCAATTGGGGTGATTTATCAATTTTTCAATTTTTCTGAGTGCCTTTTTCCATAGATTTCGGCTTCAAATCTGAGAATAATTTTGTGTATGGAGTTCAGGGTATCACGAGGGATCAGTGTGACCCAAAATCTCGACAAAAAAAATTTTGAAATTTCATCATTTTAGTAAGAAAATACCCCCCTTATGATTTTTTCGGAAAACTTTCAAAGGTCGTAACTTTTTTTCTATTATAGATAGAAAGCTGAATCTTTCACTGAATTTCATCCCTTTCAAAGGACTACAATCCCTGAAAATTTCAGCTCATTTGCACTTATAGTTCCTGAGATAAAATCGTGTTAAGCAATTGGGGTGATTTATCAATTTTTCAATTTTTCTGAGTGCCTTTTTCCATAGATTTCGGCTTCAAATCTGAGAATAATTTTGTGTATGGAGTTCAGGGTATCACGAGGGATCAGTGTGACCCAAAATCTCGACAAAAAAAATTTTGAAATTTCATCATTTTAGTAAGAAAATACCCCCCTTATGATTTTTTCGGAAAACTTTCAAAGGTCGTAACTTTTTTTCTATTATAGATAGAAAGCTGAATCTTTCACTGAGTTTTATCCCTTTTAAAGGACTACAATCCCTGAAAATTTCAGCTCATTTGCACTTATATTTCCTGAGATAAAATCGTGTTAAGCAATTGGGGTGATTTATCAATTTTTCAATTTTTCTGAGTGCCTTTTTCCATAGATTTCGGCTTCAAATCTGAGAATAATTTTGTGTATGGAGTTCAGGGTATCACGAGGGATCAGTGTGACCCAAAATCTCGACAAAAAAAATTTTGAAATTTCATCATTTTAGTAAGAAAATACCCCCCTTATGATTTTTTCGGAAAACTTTCAAAAGTCGTAACTTTTTTTCTATTATAGATAGAAAGCTGAATCTTTCACTGTCACTGAGTTTTATCCCTTTTAAAGGACTACAATCCCTGAAAATTTCAGCTCATTTGCACTTATAGTTCCTGAGATAAAATCGTGTTAAGCAATTGGGGTGATTTATCAATTTTTCAATTTTTCTGAGTGCCTTTTTCCATAGATTTCGGCTTCAAATCTGAGAATAATTTTGTGTATGGAGTTCAGGGTATCACGAGGGATCAGTGTGACCCAAAATCTCGACAAAAAAAATTTTGAAATTTCATCATTTTAGTAAGAAAATACCCCCCTTATGATTTTTTCGGAAAACTTTCAAAGGTCGTAACTTTTTTTCTATTATAGATAGAAAGCTGAATCTTTCACTGAATTTCATCCCTTTCAAAGGACTACAATCCCTGAAAATTTCAGCTCATTTGCACTTATAGTTCCTGAGATAAAATCGTGTTAAGCAATTGGGGTGATTTATCAATTTTTCAATTTTTCTGAGTGCCTTTTTCCATAGATTTCGGCTTCAAATCTGAGAATAATTTTGTGTATGGAGTTCAGGGTATCACGAGGGATCAGTGTGACCCAAAATCTCGACAAAAAAAATTTTGAAATTCATCATTTTAGTAAGAAAATACCCCCCTTATGATTTTTTCGGAAAACTTTCAAAGGTCGTAACTTTTTTTCTATTATAGATAGAAAGCTGAATCTTTCACTGAATTTCATCCTTTTCAGGGGACTCCAATCCCTGAAAATTTCAACTCATTTGCACTTACAGTTCTGAGATAAAATCGTGTTAAGCAATTGGGGTGATTTATCAATTTTTCAATTTTCTGAGTGCCTTTTTCCATAGATTTCGGCTTCAAATCTGAGAATAATTTTGTGTATGGAGTTCAGGGTATCACGAGGGATCAGTGTGACCCAAAATCTCGACAAAAAAAATTTTGAAATTTCATCATTTTAGTAAGAAAATACCCCCCTTATGATTTTTTCGGAAAACTTTCAAAGGTCGTAACTTTTTTTCTATTATAGATAGAAGCTGAATCTTTCACTGAGTTTTATCCCTTTTAAAGGACTACAATCCCTGAAAATTTCAGCTCATTTGCACTTATAGTTCCTGAGATAAAATCGTGTTAAGCAATTGGGGTGATTTATCAATTTTTCAATTTTTCTGAGTGCCTTTTTCCATAGATTTCGGCTTCAAATCTGAGAATAATTTTGTGTATGGAGTTCAGGGTATCACGAGGGATCAGTGTGACCCAAAATCTCGACAAAAAAAATTTTGAAATTTCATCATTTTAGTAAGAAGGTACCCCCCTTATGATTTTTTCGGAAAACTTTCAAAAGTCGTAACTTTTTTTCTATTATAGATAGAAAGCTGAATCTTTCACTGAATTTCATCCTTTTCAGGGGACTACAATCCCTGAAAATTTCAACTCATTTGCACTTATAGTTCCTGAGATAAAATCGTGTTAAGCAATTGGGGTGATTTATCAATTTTTCAATTTTTCTGAGTGCCTTTTTCCATAGATTTCGGCTTCAAATCTGAGAATAATTTTGTGTATGGAGTTCAGGGTAACACGAGGATCAGTAGAACCCAAAATCTCGACAAAAAAAAAATTGAAATTTCATCATTTTAGTAAGAAGGTACCCCCCTTATGATTTTTTCGGAAAACTTTCAAAAGTCGTAACTTTTTTTCTATTATAGATAGAAAGCTGAATCTTTCACTGAGTTTTATCCCTTTTAAAGGACTACAATCCCTGAAAATTTCAGCTCATTTGCACTTATAGTTCCTGAGATAAAATCGTGTTAAGCAATTGGGGTGATTTATCAATTTTTCAATTTTTCTGAGTGCCTTTTTCCATAGATTTCGGCTTCAAATCTGAGAATTATTTTCTGTATGGAGTTCAGGGTATCACGAGGGATCAGTGTGACCCAAAATCTCGACAAAAAAAAATTGAAATTTCATCATTTTAGTAAGAAGGTACCCCCTTATGATTTTTTCGGAAAACTTTCAAAAGTCGTAACTTTTTTTCTATTATAGATAGAAAGCTGAATCTTTCACTGAATTTCATCCTTTTCAGGGGACTACAATCCCTGAAAATTTCAACTCATTTGCACTTATAGTTCCTGAGATAAAATCGTGTTAAGCAATTGGGGTGATTTATCAATTTTTCAATTTTTCTGAGTGCCTTTTTCCATAGATTTCGGCTTCAAATCTGAGAATAATTTTGTGTATGGAGTTCAGGGAATCACGAGGGATCAGTAGAACCCAAAATCTCGACAAAAAAAATTTTGAAATTTCATCATTTTAGTAAGAAGGTACCCCCCTTATGATTTTTTCGGAAAACTTTCAAAGGTCGTAACTTTTTTTCTATTATAGATAGAAAGCTGAATCTTTCACTGAATTTCATCCCTTTCAAAGGACTACAATCCCTGAAAATTTCAGCTCATTTGCACTTATAGTTCCTGAGATAAAATCGCGTTAAGCAATTGGAGTGATTTATCAATTTTTCAATTTTTCTGAGTGCCTTTTTCCATAGATTTCGGCTTCAAATCTGAGAATTATTTTGTGTATGGAGTTCAGGGTATCACGAGGGATCAGTAGAACCCAAAATCTCGACAAAAAAATTTTTGAAATTTCATCATTTTAGTAAGAAGGTACCCCCCTTATGATTTTTTCGGAAAACTTTCAAAAGTCGTAACTTTTTTTCTATTATAGATAGAAAGCTGAATCTTTCACTGAATTTCATCCTTTTCAGGGGACTACAATCCCTGAAAATTTCAACTCATTTGCACTTATAGTTCCTGAGATAAAATCGTGTTAAGCAATTGGGGTGATTTATCAATTTTTCAATTTTTCTGAGTGCCTTTTTCCATAGATTTCGGCTTCAAATCTGAGAATAATTTTGTGTATGGAGTTCAGGGTAACACGAGGGATCAGTAGAACCCAAAATCTCGACAAAAAAAAAATTGAAATTTCATCATTTTAGTAAGAAGGTACCCCCCTTATGATTTTTTCGGAAAACTTTCAAAAGTCGTAACTTTTTTTCTATTATAGATAGAAAGCTGAATCTTTCACTGAGTTTTATCCCTTTTAAAGGACTACAATCCCTGAAAATTTCAGCTCATTTGCACTTATAGTTCCTGAGATAAAATCGTGTTAAGCAATTGGGGTGATTTATCAATTTTTCAATTTTTCTGAGTGCCTTTTTCCATAGATTTCGGCTTCAAATCTGAGAATTATTTTGTGTATGGAGTTCAGGGTATCACGAGGGATCAGTGTGACCCAAAATCTCGACAAAAAAAAATTGAAATTTCATCATTTTAGTAAGAAGGTACCCCCCTTATGATTTTTTCGGAAAACTTTCAAAAGTCGTAACTTTTTTTCTATTATAGATAGAAAGCTGAATCTTTCACTGAATTTCATCCTTTTCAGGGGACTACAATCCCTGAAAATTTCAACTCATTTGCACTTATAGTTCCTGAGATAAAATCGTGTTAAGCAATTGGGGTGATTTATCAATTTTTCAATTTTTCTGAGTGCCTTTTTCCATAGATTTCGGCTTCAAATCTGAGAATAATTTTGTGTATGGAGTTCAGGGTATCACGAGGGATCAGTAGAACCCAAAATCTCGACAAAAAAAATTTTGAAATTTCATCATTTTAGTAAGAAGGTACCCCCCTTATGATTTTTTCGGAAAACTTTCAAAGGTCGTAACTTTTTTTCTATTATAGATAGAAAGCTGAATCTTTCACTGAATTTCATCCTTTTCAGGGGACTCCAATCCCTGGAAATTTCAACTCATTTGCACTTATAGTTCCTGAGATAAAATCGTGTTAAGCAATTGGGGTGATTTATCAATTTTTCAATTTTTCTGAGTGCCTTTTTCCATAGATTTCGGCTTCAAATCTGAGAATAATTTTGTGTATGGAGTTCAGGGTAACACGAGGGATCAGTAGAACCCAAAATCTCGACAAAAAAAAAATTGAAATTTCATCATTTTAGTAAGAAGGTACCCCCCTTATGATTTTTTCGGAAAACTTTCAAAGGTCGTAACTTTTTTTCTATTATAGATAGAAAGCTGAATCTTTCACTGAATTTCATCCTTTTCAGGGGACTACAATCCCTGAAAATTTCAGCTCATTTGCACTTATAGTTCCTGAGATAAAATCGTGTTAAGCAATTGGGGTGATTTATCAATTTTTCAATTTTTCTGAGTGCCTTTTTCCATAGATTTCGGCTTCAAATCTGAGAATAATTTTGTGTATGGAGTTCAGGGTAACACGAGGGATCAGTAGAACCCAAAATCTCGACAAAAAAAAATTTGAAATTTCATCATTTTAGTAAGAAGGTACCCCCCTTATGATTTTTTCGGAAAACTTTCAAAAGTCGTAACTTTTTTTCTATTATAGATAGAAAGCTGAATCTTTCACTGAATTTCATCCTTTTCAGGGGACTCCAATCCCTGGAAATTTCAACTCATTTGCACTTATAGTTCCTGAGATAAAATCGTGTTAAGCAATTGGGGTGATTTATCAATTTTTCAATTTTTCTGAGTGCCTTTTTCCATAGATTTCGGCTTCAAATCTGAGAATAATTTTGTGTATGGAGTTCAGGGAATCACGAGGGATCAGTAGAACCCAAAATCTCGACAAAAAAAAATTTGAAATTTCATCATTTTAGTAAGAAGGTACCCCCCTTATGATTTTTTCGGAAAACTTTCAAAAGTCGTAACTTTTTTTCTATTATAGATAGAAAGCTGAATCTTTCACTGAGTTTTATCCCTTTTAAAGGACTACAATCCCTGAAAATTTCAGCTCATTTGCACTTATAGTTCCTGAGATAAAATCGTGTTAAGCAATTGGGGTGATTTATCAATTTTTCAATTTTTCTGAGTGCCTTTTTCCATAGATTTCGGCTTCAAATCTGAGAATAATTTTGTGTATGGAGTTCAGGGTAACACGAGGGATCAGTAGAACCCAAAATCTCGACAAAAAAAAATTTGAAATTTCATCATTTTAGTAAGAAGGTACCCCCCTTATGATTTTTTCGGAAAACTTTCAAAAGTCGTAACTTTTTTTCTATTATAGATAGAAAGCTGAATCTTTCACTGAGTTTTATCCCTTTTAAAGGACTACAATCCCTGAAAATTTCAGCTCATTTGCACTTATAGTTCCTGAGATAAAATCGTGTTAAGCAATTGGGGTGATTTATCAATTTTTCAATTTTTCTGAGTGCCTTTTTCCATAGATTTCGGCTTCAAATCTGAGAATAATTTTGTGTATGGAGTTCAGGGTAACACGAGGGATCAGTAGAACCCAAAATCTCGACAAAAAAAAATTTGAAATTTCATCATTTTAGTAAGAAGGTACCCCCCCTTATGATTTTTTCGGAAAACTTTCAAAAGTCGTAACTTTTTTTCTATTATAGATAGAAAGCTGAATCTTTCACTGAATTTCATCCTTTTCAGGGGACTACAATCCCTGAAAATTTCAGCTCATTTGCACTTATAGTTCCTGAGATAAAATCGTGTTAAGCAATTGGGGTGATTTATCAATTTTTCAATTTTTCTGAGTGCCTTTTTCCATAGATTTCGGCTTCAAATCTGAGAATAATTTTGTGTATGGAGTTCAGGGTATCACGAGGGATCAGTAGAACCCAAAATCTCGACAAAAAAAATTTTGAAATTTCATCATTTTAGTAAGAAGGTACCCCCCTTATGATTTTTTCGGAAAACTTTCAAAGGTCGTAACTTTTTTTCTATTATAGATAGAAAGCTGAATCTTTCACTGAATTTCATCCCTTTCAAAGGACTACAATCCCTGAAAATTTCAGCTCATTTGCACTTATAGTTCCTGAGATAAAATCGTGTTAAGCAATTGGGGTGATTTATCAATTTTTCAATTTTTCTGAGTGCCTTTTTCCATAGATTTCGGCTTCAAATCTGAGAATAATTTTGTGTATGGAGTTCTGGGAATCACGAGGGATCAGTAGAACCCAAAATCTCGACAAAAAAAAAATTTGAAATTTCATCATTTTAGTAAGAAGGTACCCCCCTTATGATTTTTTCGGAAAACTTTCAAAGGTCGTAACTTTTTTTCTATTATAGATAGAAAGCTGAATCTTTCACTGAATTTCATCCTTTTCAGGGGACTCCAATCCCTGAAAATTTCAACTCATTTGCACTTATAGTTCCTGAGATAAAATCGTGTTAAGCAATTGGGGTGATTTATCAATTTTTCAATTTTTCTGAGTGCCTTTTTCCATAGATTTCGGCTTCAAATCTGAGAATAATTTTGTGTATGGAGTTCAGGGAATCACGAGGGATCAGTAGAACCCAAAATCTCGACAAAAAAAAATTTGAAATTTCATCATTTTAGTAAGAAGGTACCCCCCTTATGATTTTTTCGGAAAACTTTCAAAGGTCGTAACTTTTTTTCTATTATAGATAGAAAGCTGAATCTTTCACTGAATTTCATCCTTTTCAGGGGACTCCAATCCCTGAAAATTTCAACTCATTTGCACTTACAGTTCCTGAGATAAAATCGTGTTAAGCAATTGGGGTGATTTATCAATTTTTCAATTTTTCTGAGTGCCTTTTTCCATAGATTTCGGCTTCAAATCTGAGAATAATTTTGTGTATGGAGTTCAGGGTATCACGAGGGATCAGTGTGACCCAAAATCTCGACAAAAAAAATTTTGAAATTTCATCATTTTAGTAAGAAAATACCCCCCTTATGATTTTTTCGGAAAACTTTCAAAGGTCGTAACTTTTTTTCTATTATAGATAGAAAGCTGAATCTTTCACTGAATTTCATCCCTTTCAAAGGACTACAATCCCTGAAAATTTCAGCTCATTTGCACTTATAGTTCCTGAGATAAAATCGTGTTAAGCAATTGGGGTGATTTATCAATTTTTCAATTTTTCTGAGTGCCTTTTTCCATAGATTTCGGCTTCAAATCTGAGAATAATTTTGTGTATGGAGTTCAGGGTATCACGAGGGATCAGTGTGACCCAAAATCTCGACAAAAAAAATTTTGAAATTTCATCATTTTAGTAAGAAAATACCCCCCTTATGATTTTTTCGGAAAACTTTCAAAGGTCGTAACTTTTTTTCTATTATAGATAGAAAGCTGAATCTTTCACTGAGTTTTATCCCTTTTAAAGGACTACAATCCCTGAAAATTTCAGCTCATTTGCACTTATAGTTCCTGAGATAAAATCGTGTTAAGCAATTGGGGTGATTTATCAATTTTTCAATTTTTCTGAGTGCCTTTTTCCATAGATTTCGGCTTCAAATCTGAGAATAATTTTGTGTATGGAGTTCAGGGTATCACGAGGGATCAGTGTGACCCAAAATCTCGACAAAAAAAATTTTGAAATTTCATCATTTTAGTAAGAAAATACCCCCCTTATGATTTTTTCGGAAAACTTTCAAAAGTCGTAACTTTTTTTCTATTATAGATAGAAAGCTGAATCTTTCACTGAGTTTTATCCCTTTTAAAGGACTACAATCCCTGAAAATTTCAGCTCATTTGCACTTATAGTTCCTGAGATAAAATCGTGTTAAGCAATTGGGGTGATTTATCAATTTTTCAATTTTTCTGAGTGCCTTTTTCCATAGATTTCGGCTTCAAATCTGAGAATAATTTTGTGTATGGAGTTCAGGGTATCACGAGGGATCAGTGTGACCCAAAATCTCGACAAAAAAAATTTTGAAATTTCATCATTTTAGTAAGAAAATACCCCCCTTATGATTTTTTCGGAAAACTTTCAAAGGTCGTAACTTTTTTTCTATTATAGATAGAAAGCTGAATCTTTCACTGAATTTCATCCCTTTCAAAGGACTACAATCCCTGAAAATTTCAGCTCATTTGCACTTATAGTTCCTGAGATAAAATCGTGTTAAGCAATTGGGGTGATTTATCAATTTTTCAATTTTTCTGAGTGTTTTTTTCCATAGATTTCGGCTTCAAATCTGAGAATAATTTTGTGTATGGAGTTCAGGGTATCACGAGGGATCAGTGTGACCCAAAATCTCGACAAAAAAAATTTTGAAATTTCATCATTTTAGTAAGAAAATACCCCCCTTATGATTTTTTCGGAAAACTTTCAAAGGTCGTAACTTTTTTTCTATTATAGATAGAAAGCTGAATCTTTCACTGAATTTCATCCTTTTCAGGGGACTCCAATCCCTGAAAATTTCAACTCATTTGCACTTACAGTTCCTGAGATAAAATCGTGTTAAGCAATTGGGGTGATTTATCAATTTTTCAATTTTTCTGAGTGCCTTTTTCCATAGATTTCGGCTTCAAATCTGAGAATAATTTTGTGTATGGAGTTCAGGGTATCACGAGGGATCAGTGTGACCCAAAATCTCGACAAAAAAAATTTTGAAATTTCATCATTTTAGTAAGAAAATACCCCCCTTATGATTTTTTCGGAAAACTTTCAAAGGTCGTAACTTTTTTTCTATTATAGATAGAAAGCTGAATCTTTCACTGAGTTTTATCCCTTTTAAAGGACTACAATCCCTGAAAATTTCAGCTCATTTGCACTTATAGTTCCTGAGATAAAATCGTGTTAAGCAATTGGGGTGATTTATCAATTTTTCAATTTTTCTGAGTGCCTTTTTCCATAGATTTCGGCTTCAAATCTGAGAATAATTTTGTGTATGGAGTTCAGGGTATCACGAGGGATCAGTGTGACCCAAAATCTCGACAAAAAAAATTTTGAAATTTCATCATTTTAGTAAGAAAATACCCCCCTTATGATTTTTTCGGAAAACTTTCAAAGGTCGTAACTTTTTTTCTATTATAGATAGAAAGCTGAATCTTTCACTGAGTTTTATCCCTTTTAAAGGACTACAATCCCTGAAAATTTCAGCTCATTTGCACTTATAGTTCCTGAGATAAAATCGTGTTAAGCAATTGGGGTGATTTATCAATTTTTCAATTTTTCTGAGTGCCTTTTTCCATAGATTTCGGCTTCAAATCTGAGAATAATTTTGTGTATGGAGTTCAGGGTATCACGAGGGATCAGTGTGACCCAAAATCTCGACAAAAAAAATTTTGAAATTTCATCATTTTAGTAAGAAGGTACCCCCCTTATGATTTTTTCGGAAAACTTTCAAAGGTCGTAACTTTTTTTCTATTATAGATAGAAAGCTGAATCTTTCACTGAATTTCATCCCTTTCAAAGGACTACAATCCCTGAAAATTTCAGCTCATTTGCACTTATAGTTCCTGAGATAAAATCGCGTTAAGCAATTGGAGTGATTTATCAATTTTTCAATTTTTCTGAGTGCCTTTTTCCATAGATTTCGGCTTCAAATCTGAGAATAATTTTGTGTATGGAGTTCAGGGTATCACGAGGGATCAGTGTGACCCAAAATCTCGACAAAAAAATTTTTGAAATTTCATCATTTTAGTAAGAAGGTACCCCCCTTATGATTTTTTCGGAAAACTTTCAAAGGTCGTAACTTTTTTTCTTTTATAGATAGAAAGCTGAATCTTTCACTGAATTTCATCCCTTTCAAAGGACTACAATCCCTGAAAATTTCAGCTCATTTGCACTTATAGTTCCTGAGATAAAATCGTGTTAAGCAATTGGGGTGATTTATCAATTTTTCAATTTTTCTGAGTGCCTTTTTCCATAGATTTCGGCTTCAAATCTGAGAATAATTTTGTGTATGGAGTTCAGGGTATCACGAGGGATCAGTGTGACCCAAAATCTCGACAAAAAAATTTTTGAAATTTCATCATTTTAGTAAGAAGGTACCCCCCTTATGATTTTTTCGGAAAACTTTCAAAGGTCGTAACTTTTTTTCTATTATAGATAGAAAGCTGATTCTTTCACTGAATTTCATCCCTTTCAAAGGACTACAATCCCTGAAAATTTCAGCTCATTTGCACTTATAATTCCTGAGATAAAATCGCGTTAAGCAATTGGAGTGATTTATCAATTTTTCAATTTTTCTGAGTGCCTTTTTCCATAGATTTCGGCTTCAAATCTGAGAATAATTTTGTGTATGGAGTTCAGGGTATCACGAGGGATCAGTGTGACCCAAAATCTCGACAAAAAAATTTTTGAAATTTCATCATTTTAGTAAGAAGGTACCCCCCTTATGATTTTTTCGGAAAACTTTCAAAGGTCGTAACTTTTTTTCTTTTATAGATAGAAAGCTGAATCTTTCACTGAATTTCATCCCTTTCAAAGGACTACAATCCCTGAAAATTTCAGCTCATTTGCACTTATAGTTCCTGAGATAAAATCGTGTTAAGCAATTGGAGTGATTTATCAATTTTTCAATTTTTCTGAGTGCCTTTTTCCATAGATTTCGGCTTCAAATCTGAGAATAATTTTGTGTATGGAGTTTAGGGTATCACGAGGGATCAGTGTGACCCAAAATCTCGACAAAAAAAATTTTGAAATTTCATCATTTTAGTAAGAAGGTACCCCCCTTATGATTTTTTCGGAAAACTTTCAAAGGTCGTAACTTTTTTTCTTTTATAGATAGAAAGCTGAATCTTTCACTGAATTTCATCCCTTTCAAAGGACTACAATCCCTGAAAATTTCAGCTCATTTGCACTTATAGTTCCTGAGATAAAATCGTGTTAAGCAATTGGGGTGATTTATCAATTTTTCAATTTTTCTGAGTGCCTTTTTCCATAGATTTCGGCTTCAAATCTGAGAATAATTTTGTGTATGGAGTTCAGGGTATCACGAGGGATCAGTGTGACCCAAAATCTCGACAAAAAAATTTTTGAAATTTCATCATTTTAGTAAGAAGGTACCCCCCTTATGATTTTTTCGGAAAACTTTCAAAGGTCGTAACTTTTTTTCTATTATAGATAGAAAGCTGAATCTTTCACTGAATTTCATCCCTTTCAAAGGACTACAATCCCTGAAAATTTCAGCTCATTTGCACTTATAGTTCCTGAGATAAAATCGTGTTAAGCAATTGGGGTGATTTATCAATTTTTCAATTTTTCTGAGTGCCTTTTTCCATAGATTTCGGCTTCAAATCTGAGAATAATTTTGTGTATGGAGTTCAGGGTATCACGAGGGATCAGTGTGACCCAAAATCTCGACAAAAAAATTTTTGAAATTTCATCATTTTAGTAAGAAGGTAGGTACCCCCCTTATGATTTTTCCGGAAAACTTTCAAAGGTCGTAACTTTTTTTCTATTATAGATAGAAAGCTGAATCTTTCACTGAATTTCATCCCTTTCAAAGGACTACAATCCCTGAAAATTTCAGCTCATTTGCACTTATAGTTCCTGAGATAAAATCGCGTTAAGCAATTGGGGTGATTTATCAATTTTTCAATTTTTCTGAGTGCCTTTTTCCATAGATTTCGGCTTCAAATCTGAGAATAATTTTGTGTATGGAGTTCAGGGTATCACGAGGGATCAGTAGAACCCAAAATCTCGACAAAAAAAAATTTGAAATTTCATCATTTTAGTAAGAAGGTACCCCCCTTATGATTTTTTCGGAAAACTTTCAAAGGTCGTAACTTTTTTTCTATTATAGATAGAAAGCTGAATCTTTCACTGAATTTCATCCTTTTCAAAGGACTACAATCCCTGAAAATTTCAACTCATTTGCACTTACAGTTCCTGAGATAAAATCGTGTTAAGCAATTGGGGTGATTTATCAATTTTTCAATTTTTCTGAGTGCCTTTTTCCATAGATTTCGGCTTCAAATCTGAGAATAATTTTGTGTATGGAGTTCAGGGTATCACGAGGGATCAGTGTGACCCAAAATCTCGACAAAAAAATTTTTGAAATTTCATCATTTTAGTAAGAAGGTACCCCCCTTATGATTTTTTCGGAAAACTTTCAAAGGTCGTAACTTTTTTTCTATTATAGATAGAAAGCTGAATCTTTCACTGAATTTCATCCCTTTCAAAGGACTATAATCCCTGAAAATTTCAGTTCATTTGCACTTGTGGTTCCTAAGATAAAATCGTGTTAAGCAATTGGGGTGATTTATCAAGTTTTCAATTTTTCTGAGTGCCTTTTTCCATAGATTTCGGCTTCAAATCTGGGAATAATTTTGTGTATGGAGTTCAGGGTATCACGAGGGACCAGTAGAACCCAAAATCTCGACAAAAAAAATTTTGAAATTTCATCATACACAGTGGTTTGTATCACTTTGAAAATAGCTACACATGTTAGCTACCACCTCTAGCAATCAAGAAAAATTAGTTTTGTGAAATGTCCCACTGTCTGAGTGTCTCAAAAAAATTAAAAACCCTAAAAAAGTCATGATTTTTGTCAATTTTAAAATGTAGTCTCTACACAGTGGTTTGTATCACTTTGAAAATAGCTACACATGTTAGCTAACACCTCTAGCAATCAAGAAAAATTAGTTTTGTGAAATGTCCCACTGTCTGAGTGTCCCAAAAAAATTAAAATCCCTAAAAAAGTCATGATTTTTGTCAATTTTTGAATATAGTCTCTACACAGTGGTTTGTATCACTTTGAAAATAGCTACACATGATAGCTACTACCTCTAGCAATCAAGAAAAATTAGTTTTGTGAAATGTCCTACTGTCTGAGTGTCTCAAAAAAATTAAAAACCCTAAAAAAGTCATGATTTTTGTCAATTTTAAAATGTAGTCTCTACACAGTGGTTTGTATCACTTTGAAAATAGCTACACATGTTAGCTACCACCTCTAGCAATCAAGAAAAATTAGTTTTGTGAAATGTCCCACTGTCTGAGTGTCCCAAAAAAATTAAAAACCCTAAAAAAGTCATGATTTTTGTAAATTTTTGAATATAGTCTCTACACAGTGGTTTGTATCACTTTGAAAATAGCTACACATGATAGCTACTACCTCTAGCAATCAAGAAAAATTAGTTTTGTGAAATGTCCTACTGTCTGAGTGTCTCAAAAAAATTAAAAACCCTAAAAAAGTCATGATTTTTGTCAATTTTAAAATGTAGTCTCTACACAGTGGTTTGTATCACTTTGAAAATAGCTACACATGTTAGCTACCACCTCTAGCAATCAAGAAAAATTAGTTTTGTGAAATGTCCCACTGTCTGAGTGTCCCAAAAAAATTAAAAACCCTAAAAAAGTCATGATTTTTGTCAATTTTTGAATATAGTCTCTACACAGTGGTTTGTATCACTTTGAAAATAGCTACACATGTTAGCTACCACCTCTAGCAATCAAGAAAAATTAGTTTTGTGAAATGTCCTACTGTCTGAGTGTCTCAAAAAAATTAAAAACCCTAAAAAAGTCATGATTTTTGTCAATTTTAAAATGTAGTCTCTACACAGTGGTTTGTATCACTTTGAAAATAGCTACACATGTTAGCTACCACCTCTAGCAATCAAGAAAAATTAGTTTTGTGAAATGTCCTACTGTCTGAGTGTCTCAAAAAAATTAAAAACCCTAAAAAAGTCATGATTTTTGTCAATTTTTGAATATAGTCTCTACACAGTGGTTTGTATCACTTTGAAAATAGCTACACATGTTAGCTACCACCTCTAGCAATCAAGAAAAATTAGTTTTGTGAAATGTCCTACTGTCTGAGTGTCTCAAAAAAATTAAAAACCCTAAAAAAGTCATGATTTTTGTCAATTTTTGAATATAGTCTCTACACAGTGGTTTGTATCACTTTGAAAATAGCTACACATGTTAGCTACCACCTCTAGCATTCAAGAAAAATTAGTTTTGTGAAATGTCCCACTGTCTGAGTGTCTCAAAAAAATTAAAAACCCTAAAAAAGTCATGATTTTTGTCAATTTTTGAATATAGTCTCTACACAGTGGTTTGTATCACTTTGAAAATAGCTACACATGATAGCTACTACCTCTAGCAATCAGGAAAAATTAGTTTTGTGAAATGTCCCACTGTCTGAGTGTCTTAAAAAAATTAAAAACCCTAAAAAAGTCATGATTTTTGTCAATTTTTGAATATAGTCTCTACACAGTGGTTTGTATCACTTTGAAAATAGCTACACATGATAGCTACTACCTCTAGCAATCAGGAAAAATTAGTTTTGTGAAATGTCCCACTGTCTGAGTGTCCCAAAAAATTAAAAACCCTAAAAAAAGTCATGATTTTTGTCAATTTTTGAATATAGTCTCTACACAGTGGTTTGTATCACTTTGAAAATAGCTACACATGTTAGCTACCACCTCTAGCAATCAAGAAAAATTAGTTTTGTGAAATGTCCCACTGTCTGAGTGTCTCAAAAAAATTAAAAACCCTAAAAAAGTCATGATTTTTGTCAATTTTTGAATATAGTCTCTACACAGTGGTTTGTATCACTTTGAAAATAGCTACACATGATAGCTACTACCTCTAGCAATCAGGAAAAATTAGTTTTGTGAAATGTCCCACTGTCTGAGTGTCTCAAAAAAATTAAAAACCCTAAAAAAGTCATGATTTTTGTCAATTTTAAAATGTAGTCTCTACACAGTGGTTTGTATCACTTTGAAAATAGCTACACATGATAGCTATTACCTCTAGCAATCAGGAAAAATTAGTTTTGTGAAATGTCCCACTGTCTGAGTGTCTCAAAAAAATTAAAAACCCTAAAAAAGTCATGATTTTTGTCAATTTTAAAATGTAGTCTCTACACAGTGGTTTGTATCACTTTGAAAATAGCTACACATGTTAGCTACCACCTCTAGCAATCAAGAAAAATTAGATTTGTGAAATGTCCCACTGTCTGAGTGTCTTAAAAAAATTAAAAACCCTAAAAAAGTCATGATTTTTGTCAATTTTAAAATGTAGTCTCTACACAGTGGTTTGTATCACTTTGAAAAAGCTACACATGTTAGCTACCACCTCTAGCAATCAAGAAAAATTAGTTTTGTGAAATGTCCCACTGTCTGAGTGTCTCAAAAAAATTAAAAACCCTAAAAAAGTCATGATTTTTGTCAATTTTAAAATGTAGTCTCTACACAGTGGTTTGTATCACTTTGAAAATAGCTACACATGTTAGCTACCACCTCTAGCAATCAAGAAAAATTAGTTTTGTGAAATGTCCCACTGTCTGAGTGTCTCAAAAAAATTAAAAACCCTAAAAAAGTCATGATTTTTGTCAATTTTAAAATGTAGTCTCTACACAGTGGTTTGTATCACTTTGAAAATAGCTACACATGTTAGCTACCACCTCTAGCAATCAAGAAAAATTAGTTTTGTGAAATGTCCCACTGTCTGAGTGTCTCAAAAAAATTAAAAACCCTAAAAAAGTCATGATTTTTGTCAATTTTAAAATGTAGTCTCTACACAGTGGTTTGTATCACTTTGAAAATAGCTACACATGTTAGCTACCACCTCTAGCAATCAAGAAAAATTAGTTTTGTGAAATGTCCCACTGTCTGAGTGTCTTAAAAAATTAAAAACCCTAAAAAAGTCATGATTTTTGTCAATTTTAAAATGTAGTCTCTACACAGTGGTTTGTATCACTTTGAAAATAGCTACACATGTTAGCTACCACCTCTAGCAATCAAGAAAAATTAGTTTTGTGAAATGTCCCACTGTCTGAGTGTCTCAAAAAAATTAAAAACCCTAAAAAAGTCATGATTTTTGTCAATTTTAAAATGTAGTCTCTACACAGTGGTTTGTATCACTTTGAAAATAGCTACACATGTTAGCTACCACCTCTAGCAATCAAGAAAAATTAGTTTTGTGAAATGTCCCACTGTCTGAGTGTCTTAAAAAAATTAAAAACCCTAAAAAAGTCATGATTTTTGTCAATTTTAAAATGTAGTCTCTACACAGTGGTTTGTATCACTTTGAAAATAGCTACACATGTTAGCTACCACCTCTAGCAATCAAGAAAAATTAGTTTTGTGAAATGTCCCACTGTCTGAGTGTCTCAAAAAAAATAAAAACCCTAAAAAAGTCATGATTTTTGTCAATTTTAAAATGTAGTCTCTACACAGTGGTTTGTATCACTTTGAAAATAGCTACACATGTTAGCTACCACCTCTAGCAATCAAGAAAAATTAGTTTTGTGAAATGTCCCACTGTCTGAGTGTCTCAAAAAAATTAAAAACCCTAAAAAAGTCATGATTTTTGTCAATTTTAAAATGTAGTCTCTACACAGTGGTTTGTATCACTTTGAAAATAGCTACACATGTTAGCTACCACCTCTAGCAATCAAGAAAAATTAGTTTTGTGAAATGTCCCACTGTCTGAGTGTCTCAAAAAAATTAAAAACCCTAAAAAAGTCATGATTTTTGTCAATTTTAAAATGTAGTCTCTACACAGTGGTTTGTATCACTTTGAAAATAGCTACACATGTTAGCTACCACCTCTAGCAATCAAGAAAAATTAGTTTTGTGAAATGTCCCACTGTCTGAGTGTCTCAAAAAAATTAAAAACCCTAAAAAAGTCATGATTTTTGTCAATTTTAAAATGTAGTCTCTACACAGTGGTTTGTATCACTTTGAAAATAGCTACACATGTTAGCTACCACCTCTAGCAATCAAGAAAAATTAGTTTTGTGAAATGTCCCACTGTCTGAGTGTCTTAAAAAAATTAAAAACCCTAAAAAAGTCATGATTTTTGTCAATTTTAAAATGTAGTCTCTACACAGTGGTTTGTATCACTTTGAAAATAGCTACACATGTTAGCTACCACCTCTAGCAATCAAGAAAAATTAGTTTTGTGAAATGTCCCACTGTCTGAGTGTCTCAAAAAAAATAAAAACCCTAAAAAAGTCATGATTTTTGTCAATTTTAAAATGTAGTCTCTACACAGTGGTTTGTATCACTTTGAAAATAGCTACACATGTTAGCTACCACCTCTAGCAATCAAGAAAAATTAGTTTTGTGAAATGTCCCACTGTCTGAGTGTCCCAAAAAAATTAAAAACCCTAAAAAAGTCATGATTTTTGTCAATTTTTGAATATAGTCTCTACACAGTGGTTTGTATCACTTTGAAAATAGCTACACATGTTAGCTACCACCTCTAGCAATCAGGAAAAATTAGTTTTGTGAAATGTCCCACTGTCTGAGTGTCTCAAAAAAATTAAAAACCCTAAAAAAGTCATGATTTTTGTCAATTTTAAAATGTAGTCTCTACACAGTGGTTTGTATCACTTTGAAAATAGCTACACATGTTAGCTACCACCTCTAGCAATCAAGAAAAATTAGTTTTGTGAAATGTCCCACTGTCTGAGTGTCTCAAAAAAATTAAAAACCCTAAAAAAAGTCATGATTTTTGTCAATTTTAAAATGTAGTCTCTACACAGTGGTTTTATCACTTTGAAAATAGCTACACATGTTAGCTACCACCTCTAGCAATCAAGAAAAATTAGTTTTGTGAAATGTCCCACTGTCTGAGTGTCTCAAAAAAATTAAAAACCCTAAAAAAGTCATGATTTTTGTCAATTTTAAAATGTAGTCTCTACACAGTGGTTTGTATCACTTTGAAAATAGCTACACATGTTAGCTACCACCTCTAGCAATCAAGAAAAATTAGTTTTGTGAAATGTCCCACTGTCTGAGTGTCTCAAAAAATTAAAATCCCTAAAAAAGTCATGATTTTTGTCAATTTTTGAATATAGTCTCTACACAGTGGTTTGTATCACTTTGAAAATAGCTACACATGTTAGCTACCACCTCTAGCAATCAAGAAAAATTAGTTTTGTGAAATGTCCCACTGTCTGAGTTTCTCAAAAAAATTAAAAACCCTAAAAAAGTCATGATTTTTGTCAATTTTAAAATGTAGTCTCTACACAGTGGTTTGTATCACTTTGAAAATAGCTACACATGTTAGCTACCACCTCTAGCAATCAAGAAAAATTAGTTTTGTGAAATGTCCCACTGTCTGAGTGTCCCAAAAAAATTAAAAACCCTAAAAAAGTCATGATTTTTGTCAATTTTTGAATATAGTCTCTACACAGTGGTTTGTATCACTTTGAAAATAGCTACACATGTTAGCTACCACCTCTAGCAATCAAGAAAAATTAGTTTTGTGAAATGTCCCACTGTCTGAGTGTCTTAAAAAAATTAAAAACCGTAAAAAAGTCATGATTTTTGTCAATTTTTGAATATAGTCTCTACACAGTGGTTTGTATCACTTTGAAAATAGCTACACATGTTAGCTACCACCTCTAGCAATCAAGAAAAATTAGTTTTGTGAAATGTCCCACTGTCTGAGTGTCTCAAAAAAATTAAAAACCCTAAAAAAGTCATGATTTTTGTCAATTTTAAAATGTAGTCTCTACACAGTGGTTTGTATCACTTTGAAAATAGCTACACATGATAGCTATTACCTCTAGCAATCAGGAAAAATTAGTTTTGTGAAATGTCCCACTGTCTGAGTGTCTCAAAAAAATTAAAAACCCTAAAAAAGTCATGATTTTTGTCAATTTTAAAATGTAGTCTCTACACAGTGGTTTGTATCACTTTGAAAATAGCTACAAATGTTAGCTACCACCTCTAGCAATCAAGAAAAATTAGTTTTGTGAAATGTCCCACTGTCTGAGTGTCCCAAAAAAATTAAAAACCCTAAAAAAGTCATGATTTTTGTCAATTTTTGAATATAGTCTCTACACAGTGGTTTGTATCACTTTGAAAATAGCTACACATGATAGCTACTACCTCTAGCAATCAGGAAAAATTAGTTTTGTGAAATGTCCCACTGTCTGAGTGTCTCAAAAAAATTAAAAACCCTAAAAAAGTCATGATTTTTGTCAATTTTAAAATGTAGTCTCTACACAGTGGTTTGTATCACTTTGAAAATAGCTACACATGTTAGCTACCACCTCTAGCAATCAAGAAAAATTAGTTTTGTGAAATGTCCCACTGTCTGAGTGTCTCAAAAAAAATTAAAAACCCTAAAAAAGTCATGATTTTTGTCAATTTTAAAATGTAGTCTCTACACAGTGGTTTGTATCACTTTGAAAATAGCTACACATGTTAGCTACCACCTCTAGCAATCAAGAAAAATTAGTTTTGTGAAATGTCCCACTGTCTGAGTGTCCCAAAAAAATTAAAAACCCTAAAAAAGTCATGATTTTTGTCAATTTTTGAATATAGTCTCTACACAGTGGTTTGTATCACTTTGAAAATAGCTACACATGATAGCTACTACCTCTAGCAATCAGGAAAAATTAGTTTTGTGAAATGTCCCACTGTCTGAGTGTCTCAAAAAAATTAAAAACCCTAAAAAAGTCATGATTTT
>CAKJTU040000022.1:0-136987 GCA_917834065.1 Ceutorhynchus assimilis | reverse complement strand
GGGCATAATTTCAATGGGGATTTAAGGGTAATTTATTTACTCATTGGTGCTTTCTTTAGGGTCTTATGGTACGGTTTTATGCTACCGTTTTCGATAACGCAACTCAGTGGATGTTTTGATGGTATGCAGTACCCACCACTGTATCTGAATAGCAAAGACTCGGCGAACTAGTTTTCATTGATGAGATAGATCATCTGGTACGAGTGTGAAATCCCAGACCCATTGTTAATTGTCGGCATAAAGCTAAGTAGTTTAGTGTAATTTTTTTAATTAATTATTTAAAAATATCGTATATGGCTTAGGTAACTTTAGTTACTCACATTTAAGTAAACATTTGACCCCATTTATTTGCGGAGTGATCACTGACGCTGGGTGTGTGTTAATTCGCACTTATTGGTTATTTTAGTTTTAAGTATAGCTCTCTGCTTACATAGGTATTCATACATATCAATACCGACAGACAGTTTTCTTAAATCTGACTATGAGGAAGCCTTTAGGTTCTTTATTCCTGCTAGTCGTCATACTAGCCTCTGAATACTTGTCATAATCATTATTTAATCACCATAACTTGTACTAAATCAATACTTAATATTCAATAAATACTGATTTTGTTGTATTGCCAATTACCTGCTTTCTTTGTCTTTTTGCTTATCCAATTATTTTCTTACATTTCAGGCATAATAATTTGGTTTGTACTTTAGTTCAACCTGCAGTCATCGCAGGACTTTTCCGATTTAGTTTCAAAAATTGGTGGCGCACGAATCCACGAACCGGGCACGTGGACACTTTAACAAACTCTGTTGAACTAAGGTCGCAATCCAAATATGGTTACATTTTGGTAATTGATTTTTTTCTTACGTAAAATAAAAGTGTTACACCCTAACTCCCCTACCATCAAATTCTGGGATACTCGGGGATCAAGAACACTTAATTTCTTCTGTGAGAACAGACCGAAAATCACCTCTACATTTGAAATCGACGAAAAAATTAACTCACTAGCTCAGCCTGAATGGGCTCTTTCACTAATTTTTGAAAGTGGCATATTTGGATAAAGCAACTAAAAACAGAATTTTCTGTATTTTTACTTTTGGAAAATTCATAGTCCTTCTTGAGAAAACAGAAAAAAAAGAACTACCTCCAAATAAAAACCCAGAATTTATTTCAATGACGTCGCAGCTCGCAATTTGACCGTGTTGCCACTAATTGTCAACATTGAAAATTTGTAATAGATTTAATTCTGAAATGTTCGCAAAATATCATGAAAAGTAGTTAAATTAATTAGTTATGGATTCAACATTTTATAACATTTTTATTGAAATTATGCTTAAACACAATTTAATATAATTTTTTATGTTTAGTTTTATTCATTTATTTTACGTTGCACTACATTTAGTCACCACCGACAACAGCGCATTCGAACCTTTACCTGCATTTACTACAGGATAAATACAGCCGAGGCGGACAGCTCTTTGCAACAACAAGCGAAATGAAAAATATTTATGCGACGTCAGCAAATCGGCGCGTTTTTAATTAATTTAAATTTTGGTAGTTTAAAATGCCTGTAAAAAACTTATTTAACCTTGTAGAACATTTTTTTTTGGTATATATGCCTGAAATAGTCCCTCCTTTGGGATTTTATACTTAAATTACGTATTTAAATTTTAGTGAAAGAGCCCATTGCGAGCATTCCATAGAGGTCTGCGGGTGACGTCATTACTATAAGCTGATGATAGTAACATCATTTGCAGGCCCAGAATTGGATGGAGAGGGGGTAAGGGAAGTATGACACAATTGACGTATCAAATAACTCAGCATAATCAGATTATGTTTGATTATCCTCGCGATAAATTGCCTATCGTATAACCATTTTAGGAGCAAAATATGATTATATTATGTTTCCTACGTGAAAAAGCTATTCTGTTCTCGAGACGCCGAGATATTTGGTGAATTATTAGCACGTACCATGTCATCAGGGGGACTATTTATACAGGGGTGGTAACAAGTACCAGAATAGTTGAATCTCTTTCAAACCCGCTTAAAAAAAACTGCTCAAATTTCTTTATCTGTAAGATTCCGGACATACAAAATTAAATGATTCAATGATATCGGCGCTGCTGTCAGATCTACCAGCTTTACCCTACATCATTGTCCAATTTCGTTTGCCCAGAAACCTCCAGATAACGAAATCTGGGGAAGCAGCATAAGTGGGTTTGAAGAGATTCACTCCGCTCCGGTATTTTTTACCACCCCTGTATAAGTAGCCTCCTTATGACGTGGTACGTGCTAATAATTCACCAAATATCTCGGTGTCTCGAGAACAGGATAGCTTTTCCACCTAAGAAATATAATATAATCATATTTTGCTCTCAGAATGGTTATACAATAAAGCAGAGAAAGATTGGTGCCATATCAATTACCAAAGAAAACTTGTGCCCCCTATCCTATAAATTGCAGTTCATGTTACGTGCTATCTTTAGTTACTCTGAGGTGCAACGTTGAACGAACAGTGATGAAGAAAATTGTTTTGAGTAACTGAGACAAACAATCAGGATGATGAAAGTCTTTTTCCAGTTAAACTGAAATTTCTGCAAAACTACGAGATTTATTCAAAAACCCTTCAAGTTGTTTTTTACCATTGAACTACTGATTCTTTTAAAACCCAGAAAAAAAGCAGGAGTATGTTTGAAAAGAAATGGCGACGTCCTGAAATTTGTCAAACTTTGCACTGTTTTATTGTCCACCCTATGTATGTTGAAGATAACGTTTCTGTTTATCAGCACGATACCATACACCTTGAACTCCAAGCAATGCGCCCCAATATGCTTCAAACCGTAATCAAATATCTCTTATCTTATACTTTCTGAGATATTTGACTTCAAAAATAGGCCAAAAATTTCCTTATGCGTATCGAAGTTCCAGCAGTTTAGTTTGCACCAGTGTCCGCACTGCCCGCATGCCATTTATAGCGAATTCTATTGAAAGGGATAGTGCGCACTGAGCATATTCGTGTCTTTTTCTACTAGTTTGCATAAGAAAGAGATAAAAATACATTTTTTGCACTGGTTCTACCTATAGAATCCGCTATAATTTGAAAGTTTTTGGGGAATCAAGTTCGGTGAAAAGTTTTCGTCTCCGGCGGGCTGGTTTGGACTAATTACCCCCCCCCCCCCCCCCAGACGCATGGGCTGGATACGCCGGTGACATCACCCCTCTTATGGACAGGCACAACCCTAGCAAGTTTTAGTTGTTCCGGAAAAACTCCCAACGCCAAACAGGTGTTAATAATATGCATTAATGGCGAGCAGATCGAGTGAGCAATGTGCTTTAAGAGAAAAATTGGAATTTCATCGATACCAGCAGAATATTTGTTCGGCAAGGCCATGATGATTTTAAGAATTTCATCCTGGTCAGTCGGTTCCAATAGCAGGGTATGATGGTTATAATAAATCATGTTGTATTTGATATTGTGATTTGCTGCTTGCTGCATCTGTAAGGTTAAAAAGGCCTTTAAAAATATTTAAAATCTCAAGTACGTTACGTGGACGGGTTAATTTGCATATTGAAGAAAACCACCTATTTGAAATATTATTTCTTCAAATCCTAAATTTCAAAAACGTTCACTATAGAAAAGTAAATGATAAATGTTGCAACCATGTATATGCGCTGGGAAGTTTAGGGGAGAACGAAGACGCGCCTCATAAAGCGTACCGGAGGGTAGAGAAGAAAATGAGAGACCAGAGGGAACAAGCTTGTCGGCCATTGTTCATTATTCAATGTTTATTTTGTATCAAACTGATTGTTCAATCCAATTTGTGATTAGTTTGTGTGTCATTAGGAGCATTCACAGCTCAGTTGAATACACATGTTATTTTGTTTTTGAGAGTTCAATTTATACAAGTATTTTTTTAAAATTTTTATGTTTTATTTGTTTGTTTATAACATTTTTTATAACATGTGTATTGTTCATGTACTTATTTAACAAAAATCGTTGCATGCTGTGAACAACGCAGATAAAAAACTAAATTGAAACCTAGAAAAATTATGTGCTGAGTTTTGTGCTGGAATTTTAATTTTTGGTACTCAGAGCGTGTATTAGGGCCTTGTTAAATCTACTAACACTTTCCTACCCTGAAATGTCACAATATGTTGCGCCATTGTTGACGATTGCGGCAGGAGCTAGGTGTTGTTTGCATACCTACCTATTTGTCACTAATCGCTATCGCTATCTTTTTTTTTTTCTTAATGTTAAAAGGAGAAGAGTAAAGTCAAAGGTGGAAAGGATAGTAATAATTTTCGTTGCTGTGAGTGACGTTATACTGAAGAGTATTATTAAAAAAGTTTTTAATTGATATCTTGAAAACTGTTGGGTATTGAACATTAGCGCAATAATCACTTTTGTTAAGGACGACTCCCTATACACAATATCAAAAATTCAGCAAAATTCCACATAGATCACTTTTCCATAAGAAATGTGCGGGGTCCTTTCCCTTTTTCCCTTTTTACTGAAAATTTCCCTGAATCTAGGGAGAAATTCCCTAATAGGTTTACCATTACTGATGAGGGCGCTTACGATCTGGCCGGGAGTCTGGTAATAAATTCTCTCGGAATTCTGACTCAAGTCGGAATTCCGACTTTTTATGACCTACATCAGGTGTGCGGCAGCTCCAGCTGGTTCTCCGGCCAGAGTACCGGCCAAATCGTAAGCGCCCTCATTTTATTGCGGTAGTAAATGAAATTAAAAGTCTACATAAAAACCCTATACTTACATACAGAATTGTCTGGCTAGCCAAACGGCGAACTAAAATGGAATTTGCTGCTTTGCCAAACTTTACGGAAACAGTAATAAACAAGTTGGTGACATTTTTTTTTGCTATATGGGCATATGTAGTATTTTGAAATTGAAGAAAATCCAGCAGCATCGCGAAATGATGGATGTGGAGAGGCGTGATTATTCAGAGGCATGATTCTATTGGTTATAGCCTGAACGACAGCACAGTGACGTGGTTATTCGTGAAACTTAAAAAAAAATTCTAATGATTTTATTGGTTAATTTCCTTGGTGTTTTCGGTGCCACTGAACCCAAAGACATTACTGTCATCAAGCGGTGTCAGTCGAGGTGTGAGTGAATATTCTTAGGTTACGCCCCACTTTTCTTCCCCCTTTCGTCCCTATCAACTTCAACTTACCACTTGCCAGACTATAAATATGGAACTTTTCTATACAGTGTGTATCAGCCAAATGGAATAAATTCGATAATAAATAAATGGGGGTGTTGTCCAAAAAACGCTCGGACACGTCGATTTTGTCTTTTTGCTTAAGATTTTTTACACATCAATTTTTTTATACAGGGTTTCCGAACAACAGCTGTACTGTTATTAACTTAATTTTTTTCAATGATACCCCCCTGTATAGTATGACATTTCTCGATTCTGCGGTTAATTCTAGACATATTTCCAATCTCCTATACTTATCTTCAACTGTTTCGGAAATATTGACCGTTGAAAATTGACTTTTCTGCATTTTTGACAGACTGCAAAACATTAACAGTTGATTTTACAGCAAAACCGATCAGCGTCGAACTGGACCTTGGAGGCCCGGGTGGCATAATGACTTAAGGGGCCCGCTGCTCATCTAGGAGAGCATTTATGTCGACCAACAAACATTATGATAATGATCAAGTAGGCAAGAATTTTTGGATGTTTTCATTGTCAAAGATATACATTTATAAAAATTAGCAAAATCAACATTTTTTCAAAAAGAGTGTTTCAGCCAGACTGTCAATAACTCGTTCATAAAAACTGCCATCCACGTAATCCTGGATAAGATCCAATTCAGTATTCAGGATAATCAACGAATCGAGCAGTTTTTGCCCTAGTAGAGAACGAAGCCTCGTTTTGTTGCGTTTTAGTGAGGAAAATCGTCTTTCGCGTTTCTTGCGTAAACGAGATTGTGAGGATTTTACAATCAGCTACATATAAGTTGGAGTACGTACTTATGTGCATGTTGCATTGCGACAAAAGTTTACATTCACATGATATGCAAGTTCGGCAAGCATCGGAGTCTCTTGCAGACGAGCAGCTATCGCCGATCTCTGCCTTCTCTTCGTCTTCTTCCTCATTCTGAGAATCTGAATCATTTGTATGTTGCTCCCGAGATGAAACGCATTCGTCCCAAATAGTTCTAGAAAGTTCTTTGAAACTTTTTGCAAAAGATTCGAGTTCTTTTGATAGTAATTCTCGATCGATATTGGCAAATGATGCGATTGACTTTAATGCGTCCATAGGAAGTCCGTTTTTGACAATTTCGTGGAAGTTTTTCGGATCCAAACAAGCGGCATCCTTCATTAAATACTCCTTGCTAGTGGCTTTCGTCATGCTTGATGAGTTGTTCATATACATATATGTTTTTTGGACGGAGTGACACCATCAACGTCCAACGAACGGACTTCGTCCTCCTTCTCCTTGTTTTTTTTTTTTTTTTTTTTTCGTAACGTCAGGCGCGAAGAACATGCGAACGGTACAAAATATTCTAGATAATAAGACACTGATTCTCGTCGGATTAGGGTTCCTGTTGGTAGCTTTTCATAGTAAACTCGACTTCCATCAAAAGGCAAGCTGTTTTTTTATCACCAGACGACTGGATTGGGTGGACAGACAAGAAACTAATTTTTTCCGCAGTGGTGGCATTTTTTTCTGGAAGGAACAAATCCAGAAAGGTTTCCGATTTCTTTTAAACCTTCATCTGTTATTGTGAATGTAAGTGGCTCGACGCCATCGACATTTACTGTAGCTCTGGTATCGCTAGAAACTGACGGAATTGGCACATCAGTATCAGAAATGATTGCATTTGCGTAATGGCGGCTGACTTGACTGGCTAGCCCTCACTAGCTTGCGCCTATTTGGCGAATCGAATCAGTAGTCAGTGTTGCTAATTTGTACGATAATAATTGTGAGGAAGCACGATAAAAGACCACTGGTACAAATGGTACAATATATAACTCGTTCGATACATGTGCATACACGCATTGATTGGTGGAGTCAAGCAGCCTGACTTATTTATAAAAACAAAACCATTTTCTGAAAGGGGCCCGCACAAGCCAGGACCCGGGTGGCAAATGCCGCCCTGACCCTATGGCCAGTCCGACCCTGAAACCGATCATACATTCTTTTCTTATGACGTTTCCGATTGGTAGAACCAGTGCGAAACTAGTGCAATTTTTATTATTTTTGTCTCTTTCTTCTACAGGTCGATTGAAAGGTTGCAAATACACTCAGTGCGTATCGAATCTACTAATCGAAAACGCCATTATAGTCTAGGAGGCAGTGACGATTTGCGGTACTTATTTTCCCAGTCACGAAACATGGGTAGAATTGTAGGGTTAGTAATTCTAAGCAAAATTCATATATTTTTAGGGGGGGTTTTCCGATGGGTTGAGGCGCAAAATGCGTTAGAGGTCACGAATACACGCCTTTTTTTTTCCAGTGATAAAAATAAGTCAACTGATCAGAAGTATACTAAAGTTACGTAAAAAAATAGTCCGGCTAATCTGTGAGTATAGATAATATGTCTGGCAAGTGAAAAATTGAAGATCCGAAAAACTTCAGCCAGACTAACTTTCCACTATCTGAGGTAAGCCAAATTGCTATGTTCATATACTTTATGTTCGATTGTAGTGGATGTGAAATATTTATGACTAGGAAAATAAGTTTACTTGTATTTTTCATTGATCTAGTGAACCCATCCGAAAATTTTTGCGAAACTCAAATATTCTTGTTTTGTATCACAAAGAGAACAAACTATTTAATATACACCAACTGGGAAAATAAGTGCTAAAAATTTTCACTGCCTCCCGGACTATTAGTTTTTCATTAACTATCATTAATTTGACAGTTGACACCAACTTTGAATTTAATCCATCAGATGTATTGAAGAGGTGAAGCTAAAATTATTAAGGATAAAACATTAAAATAAAATAAAAATAGGTATCGGAATATCAAATATTTTCAAAGGAATAGACGTTAAAAATGCGACTTTTCCAGAAATTATATATAACTAGCTAATGACCCGCTGCGTTGCCAGTGTGTAAATACATTTTGAAATAATACACTTCTTTTCAAATTTTGTTGTTGATTTTCTATTTAGTTTTTTTTAATCCGATATCAGAGTCGCTTGCCAGTGAGTTCAGTGACGCATTTTAAGCACTCCAGAGCTGCTCTAGAGCGCCCCGGGCTGTTTATAGGCTTTCCAGTGTATCAGAGTTTTACGCAACCGAACTTTTTTTTTGCGGGATAAAAAATAGCCTATATCACTCTCCTCTATAGCCGATTCGATTGACCGGATTAGATCGATCTGGTTCAATTTAAATGAACCACACTGTGTTCGATTCAAGCTGGATCAGTGCACCCTCATCAACAAAAAAATGAACTAGATCAGAAGAAGTTCACTTAAATTGAAGCCAAATCGATCTAATCTGGGTCAATCGAATTCACCTTATACAGGGTGTCCCACGGTGAATGGCGTATTAGACGTTTATGGAGAACTAAAAAGCGAATCATTTTGAAAATTTCGCGACCGGGATAAAAATATTTTTGTTTATGCGGTGTTGCCGCTTCTACTCTAAACCAGTGGCAACATCGCTATTTTAAATGGAACAACTTGTATTTGATTGCATATTTGGATTCTACGTATGATTCTGAGCAGATTTCATGTGATATACCCTATACCTAAGTTCAACTGTTTTGGAAATATTGACAGCTGAAAATTGACTTTTTGCAACTTTGACAGGCTGTAAAACTTGAACGGTTAATTTTAGAGAAAAACCGATTTCATATTCCTATCTCAGATTTTTATAAACTATCATTTGACACCAACTTCGAATTTAATCCATGATTTAAAAAATTTAATCTCCGGTTAAATTCAAAGTTGGTGTCAAATGATAGTTCATGAAAATCTAAGAGAAGAATGTGCAATCGGTTTATCTCTAAAATTAACCGTTCAGGCTTTAGAGACTGTCAAAGTTGCAAAAAGTCAATTTTCAGCTGTCAATATTTCCAAAACAGTTGAACTTAGGTATAGGGTATATCACATGAAATCTGCTCAGAATCATACGTAGAATCCAAATATGCAATCAAATATAAGTTGTTCCATTTAAAATAGCGATGTTGCCACTGGTTTAGAGTAGAAGCGGCAACACCACATAAACCTAAATATTTTTGAAGGGTAGATTATGGTCGTTTATCCCGGTTGCCAAATTTTCAAAATGATCCGCTTTTTAGTTCTCCATTAACGTCTAATACGCCATCCACCGTGGGACACCCTGTATATAGAGATACGTGGTATTAATTCAAGATCGGTCTAGCCGTTCTTGAATTCAAAAAATAATAAAGTCACGACGGTTGAATGCACGCCTAAATAAATGAAATATGTCAACGTTATTTCATGCTGTCAAAAAAAGTAGGGTTATGTTGTTATGTAATGTGAATGAGCTTGTTTACAATTAAATTAATAATTAATTCAAAATTAATTTCTTTTTCCGAGATGCGTAACCTATCCACAAACCTTCCTTGGGATGGCCATAATAACCTACCAAAGTTTCATCGTAATCGGATAAGTGGTTTTAGAGCGCATATCCGGATACCCCGTGAACTTCGATTTTTATATATACAGGGTGTCCCACGGTGGATGGCGTATTAGACGTTTATGGAGAACTAAAAAGCGGATCATTTTGGAAATTTGGCAACCGGGATGCATATTCATTTTCTGCCAACGTAATAAGACCTTCGGCTGCATTCGTGTTCGTTCGAGCACAGCGTAGGCAAATTATGATTCAAGTGGAGTAACGTTGGCAGTTTATAGAGCCTGTCTGGGGTTCGTGAAAATATTCTCTAAATAAATTCAGTTGAAAATTGGCAGTTATTGTTAGTTGTTGGCACATGTTTCAATGCGAAATGCGATAACGAGTGAAGAAATACCTTTATTAAGAATTTAGAAATTAATCATTGTGTCTATTCAAAAGCCTCTGAACTTTTTTGGTAGATTTGAGATAGTTTCGGATAGTTTGCGTTAGTATGGGTTATTTTTGGTTAGTTTGGGTTAGTTCGTATATGTAGAACAAAAAAAAAAGATCTTTTCCTACAACCACATACGAAAATGACAAAATAGCTGTTTTTTGGGAAGCGCGAAATAACACACATATGCTGAAAGTACTCTCAATACGCTTGCTAAAAGTACTTTCAGCACACGTGTGGAATATACTGTTGACATTATTTGCGATTGCCATCACAATTTACTTTCAATACGCGGATTGAAAGTACTTTCAGCACGCATGTTCAACATGAAAAGAAATAAAAATGCTAAAATTGATGTAAATCGGATTCTGGTCGTAGGAAAACAGTGTAAATCACTTGTAAGAAAACGTCTTTCATACACTCGTGTGATTTTCGCAACTCGGCTACCGCCTCGCACGAAAAAATACTCGTGTGAGATTTGTTACTTTCTACACTCGTGATATGATATACTATTTGTATTTTGGACTTTTCATATTTTCGACATTTAGCATTTTCGACATTTCTTAATTTCTACCTTTTTTATCTTATTATTTCAATTTTTTTTAGCTCATACTTCATAAAATAGTTAAAATGTCCATCGGGTAGTTCCAAAGACATCAGTAGTTCTATCTAACACAATAATTATGCCAGCCATTGCTTTCGCTGAAATTTTCATGCAAATAAAATTCTCGTCTTTTTTCTCATGTTCTATTTTCCTTTCCTTTGAATAAAATAGTCATTTACCTAACAAGTGCGGAAAGTGGTACTTTTCCGCACGAGGGTGGAAAAGACATTTTCCGCAAAAGTTAGGTACAATATTTTTCCTACGAGTGCTTTTGTCCATCTTATTTATCAAAAAAAATTTTTCAATACGCAAAGATTTTATAATGATGGTACAAAATAGCACATAATATAATAGTTATTTATGTATCAAGGGTACTAAGTAGATGATTATGCCCCGAGGGCGACAGTCTTACAAAGCCGAGGGCCTCTGGCCCGAGGGTTCGTAAGTTGCCCGAGGGTATATATCTATTAGTACCCGTGGTGCATACAAACTTTTATGTCATGCCTGCGCGGGCCATAATGTGCACTTTATGCCCGCGCGGGCCATAATGTGTACTTTATGCCCGCACGGGCATAAAGTAATGAATTATATAGATGGTATCTAAGGTATAAAAACACAATAATGTACTGGTATGACATAAAATAATATATAACATAAATCATTTATTTGATCCTAATTATCTTCATTTTTAACAATAAAAAAATCGTGCGGAAAAGTAAATTTTCAGCACGATTTTACTTTTCCGCACGATTTTTTTATGCACAAAAAAATAATGGAACCGGATTTTTTTATCATGATCCTTGGTCTATAACTAAATTGGCCAAAAAAATTGTTAGGATTCCCTACCTTCGCGGGGCTATGCCACCCAAAATAGGGGGCCCTACAGGGCTGTGCCCCCAAATAAGGGGCTCTGCCCCCCAAATAAGGGGCTTTGCCCCCCCCAAAAAGGAGCACCCAGGGCTTCTCCCCCCAAAAAGGGGCCCCACGGGACTGTGCCCCTCAAAAATGGGGCCCCCGCGGGACTATGCCCCCCAAATAGGGGGCCCCCGAACTTTAATATGGGTACACTTTTCAGTAAAAGTAAAAATCGTGCGGAAAAGTAAAAAATAGTGCGGAAAAGTAAAATCGTGCGGAAAAGTAAAATCGTGCGGAAAAGTACAACTTTCAAAACGAAAAATCGTGCGGAAAAGTAACTTTTCCGCACGCTCGTAGGAAAAACATTTATCGGACCTAATTATCAATAAGATGCTATGTAACATACAGTCACATGAAGTGCCAACGTCTTGTTGCGATACTCATATTCTGCTAACGCTTCATGGCGCAGGGCACGAATCTGGCCGAATATCAATTGCGTTGGCAAAAAATGAATATGCAACCGGGATAAACGACCATAATCTACACTTTAAAAATATTTTTGTTTATACGGTGTTGTCGCTTCTACTCGAAACCAGTGGCAACAACGCTATTTTAAATGGAACACCCTGTATGTGATTACATATTTCGATTGTTCGTAAAATTCTGAGCAGATTTCATGTGATATACCCTATACTTAAGTTCAACTATTTTGAAATTATTGACAGTTGAAAATTGACTTTTTACAACTTTGACAGGCTGTAAAACCTGAACGGTTAATTTTACAGAAAAACCGATTTTACATTCCTATCTTAGATTCTCATGAACTATCATTTGACACCAACTTTGAATTTAACCAGAGATTAAATTTAATTGGAATTTTTAATCATGGATTAAATTTTCTCTAAAATTAACCGTTCAGGTTTTACAGCCTGTCAAAGTTGCAAAAAGTCAATTTTCAACTGTCAATATTTCCAAAACAGTTGAACTTAGGTATAGGGTATATCACATGAAATCTGCTCAGAAAAGAATCGAAATATGTAATCACATACAGGGTGTTCCATTTAAAATAGCGTTGTTGCCACTGGTTTCGAGTAGAAGCGACAACACCGTATAAACAAAAATATTTTTAATGTGTACATTATGGTCGTTTATCCCGGTTGCCAAATTTTCAAAATGATCCGCTTTTTAGTTCTCCATAAACGTCTAATACGCCATCCACCGTGGGACACCCTGTATAGATAAATAGATAAATAGGGTGTTCCATTTGAAAAACAGTTCATCCATGGCGTAACTCTTTGGTTTTTACTTCAAATAATTTTTTGGTACCATTTTTGAATTCTCCAGAAAAAAAAATACCAATTGGCTATGTTGAATTTTTTCAAAACAACAGGAACGGGGAAGGTCAAAAATAATAAGCCCCTGTTCAGTCGTCGTTGGATGACTCTGTACATCTCGCAGTCTTCTTTTACTTGTGTATATTTTGGAGCAGAATTGCTAAGATATCCAATAAGTGGTAGGTAAATTATTTTGAGTGCTTGAAAAGAAAGCCTTAGGTACAATCAGTACCTACCATATTTCGTGGAATTCTCACATGGGGTATGGGGTGTATGGGTATATTAACTACCGGTGTGAAATTAGCCTCTAAAGATAGCCTCCAAAACTTCCGGAAACTGCCGAACGGCCAGTGGCGTCGGAAATATAAGACAATATAATAACCTTAAATCTGCTCGTACTGAGAGGGTCATATTTTCAGGAAAAATTGGGACAAGCATTTACTATTTTTTCACCCTGATACCAGATTCCGATAGGCCGTCAGAGGGTGTCAAAGTAGGGTTGAAGATATCAAGAAAATCATATCTCAAAATATGCTCGTGCTCACAGATTTATAGTTGCAGGATAAATTACGACAAGCATTTTGTATTTTTGCACCCTAACAGCAGATCCCGATAGGCCGTCAGAGGGTGTCAAAGTAGGGGTGAAGATATCAAAAAACTCATATCTCGAAATCTGCTCGTGCTGACAGATTCATATTTTCAGGACAAATCATGACAAGCATTTGCTATTTTTTCACCATTACGCCAAATCCCGATAGGCCGTCAGAGGGTGTCAAAATAGGGGTGGACATTTAAAAAAAAAATCATATCTCAAAATCTGCTCGTGCTGACAGACTCATATTTTCAGGACAAATTATGACAAGCATTTGCTTTTTTTTCGCCCTAACACCAGATTCCGATAGGCCGTCAGAGGGTGTCAAAATAGGGATGGAAATTAAAAAAATCATATCTCAAAATCTGCTCGTGCTGAAAGGTTCATATTTTCAGGACGAATTATGACAAGCATTTGCTGTTTTTTCACCCTAACACCAGATCCCGATAGGCCGTCAGAGGGTGTCAAAATAGGGATGGACATTTAAAAAAAATCATATCTCAAAATCTGCTCGTGCTGACAGATTCATATTTTCAGGACAAATTATGACAAGGATTTGCTTTTTTTCCCCCTAACACCAGATTCCGATAGGCCGTCAGAGGGTGTCAAAATAGGGGTGGAAATTTAAAAAAATCATATCTCAAAATCTGCTCGTGCTGACAGATTCATATTTTCAGGACAAATTATGACAAGCATTTGCTACTTTTTCGCCCTAACACCAGATCCCGATAGGCCTTCAGAGGCTGTCAAAATAGGGGTGGAAATTAAAAAAAAATCATATCTCAAAATCTGCTCGTGCTGAGAGATTCATATTTTCAGGACAAATTATGACAAGCATTTGCTATTTTTTCACCCTAACACCAGATCCCGATAGGCCGTCAGAGGCTGTCAAAATAGAGGCGGAAAAAAAAAATCATATCTCAAAATCTGCTCGTGCTGACAGATTCATATTTTCAGGACAAATTATGACAAGCATTTGCTATTTTTTCACCCTAATACCAGATCCTGATAGGCCGTCAGAGGCTGTCAAAATAGAGGCGGAAAAAAAATCATATCTCAAAATCTGCTCGTGCTGACAGATTAATATTTTCAGGACAAATTATGACAAGCATTTGCTTTTTTTTCGCCCTAACACCAGATCCCGATAGGCCGTCAGAGGGTGTCAAAATAGGGATGGACATTAAAAAAAAAATCATATCTCAAAATCTGCTCGTGCTGACAGATTCATATTTTCAGGACAAATTATGACAAGCATTTGCTATTTTTTCACCCTAATACCAGATCCTGATAGGCCGTCAGAGGCTGTCAAAATAGAGGCGGAAAAAAAATCATATCTCAAAATCTGCTCGTGCTGACAGATTCATATTTTCAGGACAAATTATGACAAGCATTTGCTTTTTTTTCGCCCTAACACCAGATTCCGATAGGCCGTCAGAGGGTGTCAAAATAGGGGTGGAAATTAAAAAAATCATATCTCAAAATCTGCTCGTGCTGAAAGGTTCATATTTTCAGGACGAATTATGACAAGCATTTGCTGTTTTTTCACCCTAACACCAGATCCCGATAGGCCGTCAGAGGGTAACAAAATAGGGATGGACATTAAAAAAAAAATCATATCTCAAAATCTGCTCGTGCTGACAGATTCATATTTTCAGGACAAATTATGACAAGCATTTGCTTTTTTTTCGCCCTAACACCAGATTCCGATAGGCCGTCAGAGGGTGTGAAAATAGGGGTGGAAATTTAAAAAAATCATATCTCAAAATCTGCTCGTGCTGACAGATTCATATTTTCAGGACAAATTATGACAAGCATTTGCTATTTTTTCACCCTATCACCAGATCCCGATAGGCCGTCAGAGGGTGTCAAAATAGGGGTGGAAATTAAAAAAAATCATATCTCAAAATCTGCTCGTGCTGACAGATTCATATTTTCAGGACAAATTATGACAAGCATTTGCTGTTTTTTCACCCTAACACCAGATCCCGATAGGCCGTCAGAGGGTGTCAAAATAGGGATGGACATTTAAAAAAAAATCATATCTCAAAATCTGATCGTGCAGACAGATTCATATTTTCAGGACGAATTATGACAAGCATTTGCTGTTTTTTCACCCTAACACCAGATTCCGATAGGCCGTTAGAGGGTGTCAAAATAGGGGTGGAAATTTAAAAAAATCATATCTCAAAATCTGCTCGTGCTGACAGATTCATATTTTCAGGACAAATTATGACAAGCATTTGCTATTTTTTCACCCTAACACCAGATCCCGATAGGCCGGCAGAGGCTGTCAAAATAGGGGCGGGAAAAAAAATCATATCTCAAAATCTGCTCGTGCTGACAGATTCATATTTTCAGGACAAATTATGACAAGCATTTGCTTTTTTTTCGCCCTAACACCTGATCCCGATAGGCCGTCAGAGGGTGTCAAAATAGGGGTGGAAATTAAAAAAATCATATCTCAAAATCTGCTCGTGCTGACAGATTCATATTTTCAGGACAAATTATGACAAGCATTTGCTATTTTTTCACCCTAACACCAGATCCCGATAGGCCGTCAGAGGCTGTCAAAATAGGGGCGGAAAAAAAAAATCATATCTCAAAATCTGCTCGTGCTGACAGATTCATGTTTTCAGGACAAATTATGACAAGCATTTGCTATTTTTTCGCCCTAACACCAGATCCCGATAGGCCGTCAGAAGGTGTCAAAATAGGGGTGGAAATTAAAAAAGATCATATCTCCAAATCTGCTCGTGCTGACAGATTCATATTTTCAGGATAAATTTAGACAAGCATTTGCTATTTTTTCACCCAAACATCAGATCCCGATAGGCCGTCAGAGGGTGTCAAAATAGGGGTGAAGGTATCAAAAAAATCATATCTCAAAATCTGCTCGTGCGGACAGATTCATATTTTCAGAATAAATTTGGACAAGCATTTTCTATGTTTCCATCCTAACACCAAATCCCGATGGGCCGTCAGAGGGTGGCACACTAGGGATGAAGATATCAAAAAAATCATATCTCAAAATCTGATCGTGCTGACAGATTCATATTTTCAGGACAAATTACGACAAGCATTTGCTATTTGTTCACCCTAACATCAGATCCCGATAGGCCGTCAGAGGGTGTCAAAATAGGGGTGAAGATATCAAAAAAATCATATTTCAAAGGATAAATTATGGCACACATTTGTTTCTCACCCAAGGCTCCTAAAGTTAAGGTTGTCTAGTAATGGGTAACTTGATGAAACATCTGGGATGCCTTATGTAGACACCCTCTGACGGCCTATCGGAATCTGGTGTTAGGGTGAACAAATAGCAAATGCTTGTCGTAATTTATCCTAAAAATATGAATCTTTCAGCACGAGCAGATTTTGAGATATGATTTTTTCGATATCTTCACCCCTATTTTGACCCCCTCTGACGGCGCATCGAGATTTGGTGTTAGGATGGAAAAATAGCAAATGCTTGTCGTAATTTGTCCTGAAAATATGAATCTGTCAGCACGAGCAGATTTTGAGATATGATTTTTTTGATATCTTCACCCCTATTTTGACACCCTCTGACGGCCTATCGGGATCTGATGTTAGGGTGAAAAAATAGCAAATGCTTGTCTAAATTTATCCTGAAAATATGAATCTGTCAGCACGAGCAGATTTTGAGATATGATTTTTTTGATATCTTCACCCCTATTTTGACACCCTCTGACGTCCTAACGGGATCTGATGTTAGGGTGAACAAATAGCAAACGCTTGTCATAATTTGTCCTGAAAATATGAATCAGTCAGCACGAGCAGATTTTGAGATATTATTTTTTTTGATATCTTCACCCCTATTTTGACACCCTCTGACGGCCCATCGGGATTTGGTGTTAGGATGGAAATATAGAACATGCTTGTCGTAATTTGTCCTGGAAATATGAATCTGTCAGCACGAGCAGATTTCGAGATATGATTTTTTTGATATCTCCACCCCTATTTTGACACCCTCTGACGGCCTATCGGGATCTGATGTTAGGGTGAAAAAATAGCAAATGCTTGTCTAAATTTATCCTGAAAATATGAATCTGTCAGCACGAGCAGATTTTGAGATATGATTTTTTTGATACCTTCATCCCTATTTTGACAACCTCTGACGGCCCATCTGGATTTGGTGTTAGGATGGAAAAATAGCAAATGCTTGTCACAACTTGTCCTGAAAATATGAATCAGTCAGCACGAGCACATTTTGAGATATGATTTTTTTTTATTTCCACTCCTATTTTGACACCCTCTGACGGCCTATTGGAATCTGGTGTTAGGGTGAAAAAGAGCAAATGCTTGTCCCGAAAATATGAATTTGTCAGTACAAGCAGATTTTAGAACATATTTTCCTATATTTCCGACGCCACTGGCCGTTCGGCAGTTTCCGGAAGTTTTGGAGGTTATCTTAAGAGGCTAATTTCACACTGGTATATTAACTTGTTGAAGTAAACAATACTTATGTGTAGGAATACTATAAATACAATAATGTAAGTTCCTACCTGCATTAAAAGCCTCATCATCTTCCATAACCCTTACAGCAGCCTCTACAGCATCCAAAGCACTTCCCCCGCGTCGTAAAATCTCGTATCCCGCCGCTACTGACCGTTTATTCCCATCGATTTTGGGCTGGACTCTGGAATCGGGAATATCGCCCGCACCTCCATGGACTAGGATTATCGGTTCCATTTTTTGGTTCGATGCCGCACAAAATGTTGGACACGATAGAAGACTTATGAAAACAAAAATTAAATATTTAGTTGGTGATATTAGTATTGTAATAATTATTAGGCTGTGAACAATGTTAAAAGCTCGATTGAAAGTGGGAACCTATTATAATTTGTAAGTTAAGTTGACAACATCGTTAGTAAAAATCAAGATTAAAATAAACACTTGTAGCTTCCTATCTTGAAAAGCATTGTGATAGATAAAAACGCATTTTATAAATATTTACACTCATCTCATATAAATAATTAAATAATACTGAGTATAATTACCAACCTGATAAGCCCAAGAAAATAATAAATTAGGAACAAAAAGCAACCTGGCATTTAACTTCTTCGAACGTTTCTATTTAATTTTGTCTTAACACTGAGTGCAGAGATGCATTTTCTAAACTAACTGTTTGAATAATGGATATCAAAAGTTCATTGAACTTGAACTATCATTTTGATATGGGAGGAATGTATAGAACATAAGTGAATTGATATGCATTAATTGCGCCGATTCTAGAACATTAAAATTATTATAATATATTATTCGAGAATAGTACCTGCTATTCTTGGAGAGCCTTGAAATAGTCCCTAACATTTAACAATAGACATTATTAGGAATAATTATATGGGGCTATGATGATATGACAGGCCAGTCGGAGCCGTCGGAGGACTTTGACGTGCGTCCATGTCAGAAATGTAAAAAATTGAAGATGGATCTGCAGAAGTCAGAAGTGGTTAATTCAATAGATATTTTAGCTGGGAATAATCGAAGTATGTCGACATGTTTGAAAGGTTTTGGTAATTAAAACACCACGCTCGCCGGGCGTCTTGGTGAGTTTAAGTACCTACCTATAATAAAGGATAAATATATTTAAGACACCTAAGAAAGAGATAACCAAAATAAAAGATGCGAAAAACAACATAGTAGAAGACAGACAACAGATACTAAAAGTTGTGGAATCTTTCTATAGAGATCTGTACGAATCTAAAATAGCAAACACAAGGACAAGGGAAGACAAAATACGAATAATAAATGCAAACTCAGAAAAAATGCCCGACATAAATATGGAAGAACTGGAGAAAGGGTTATCCCAGATGAAAAATGGCAAAGCGACAGGAGAAGAAAACATTCTGCCTGAAATGCTCAAGGAAAGCGATACTAAGACGAGACAAGAACTAGTGAAACTATTCAATAAGTGCATGGGCGCCGCCAGGATTAGTTTCAGGGAGGTGCATACGGTCAGTGGCGGCGCGTGGATTGTTATATTGGTTCAAATTACTAATTTAAGAAGGTGAATCTGCTAAGGTGCGAGAATTTCTCCGGGTGCCACGCCCAAAAACGGTTATTTTGAGCTCTCAGACAAATAATTTTTCTAGGTTATTAAGAAAATTATAGGTATGATGTTTTCACCTCGGTGGAAAGTGGCACGGGCAGTAGTGGCGGATCTAGAGACGAGTGGCCCTCTCGGCAAAATAAATTTGGGGGCCCCTAGCCCTAACCTATCCCTTGAGCAGTGGCGCATCCAGAAAATATGTTTGGGGAATGGTCCCGGGGGGGACCCTGCAAAGGTTGTGGCATCTGTCTAAAAATCTAAATAAAAAATTGACGTGTCAGGGTGCCACGCCAAGTTTTTTTGTACGTAAAAATACAGTTTTGGACGGGCGGCCTAGGGGAGGCCCTGGACCGATGTCCCCTCTGGGTGCGCCATTGCCCTTGAGTGTCACGTAAAAAGTAGGAAAATAAAAATGCGGCCTGGAAATAGTGGTAATCAAATCACAATACATGGACTGTTGGGTCGGTTTGTGTTTCTCGGAATTATGGTCGGATATATTCGGAATACTTCGGAAGCACGCTTAGCGTTGCCAGATGCTCTCAACCACCGAAACGAATATTATTAGGCATGGGCGGTATGGTAAATGACATTTCAAAAGATAGGAATTGAGTCCTTATTGAATGAAGCTTAATTGAAATGGTCTAATAATAATTGTTTTGCATGTATAAAAAAAAAATTACATACTCGAAATTTTCCGCAGCATCGTGGGGCCTTTTTGGACCGTGAGCCCCTGGGCGGCGCACCGAGCTGCCCGGTGATATATATGTTCGCCTTCGGGCACGGATTTCTCGTAATTTAATACTTTTTTCAGGCTATCAAATCGTAGAAGTTAAAGAAATTTATATCAGTAAACTAGAATTTGAGTAAATTCTACAAGTTGATGACGCACGAAATAAAAAAAATAACCCGATCCGAGCCGGAAGTGAGCCGAGGAATGTCGCGGGGAACAAAGAGTGCTAGGGGGCCATCGTTTCTCGTTCCGCCAATTTTTTCAAACAGTTACTATTAAAAAAAAAAAGAAGAATTTTTTCAATGTATTTCGGCCAGGGGGGTGCAAGTGCACCCCCTTGCACCCTGCTGCCGGCGCCCATGAATAAGTGCCTAACAGAAGAACATATACCCAGAGATTGGGAGAATGGTGACCCGACTGATCTCGAAAACTACCGGCCGATAAGCTTACTATCACAAATATATAAATTATTCACCAGAATAATCACCAACAGATTACAGCGAAAACTCGAAGTTTACCAACCAAAGGCTGGATTCGGAAGCCATTATAGCACGACAGAACATCGACACACAGTAAGGCAGATGATCGAGAAAGCTACAGAATATAATATAAACCTATGGATGGCTTTTGTCGATTTCCGGAAAGCCTTCGACACAGTAGAAATCTGGGCAATAATAAAATCCTTGAGAAATGCCAGAGTGGATCAACGTTATATAAACCTCATTGAAAATATCTATAAGACATCGACAATGTCGATAAGACTTCATGAATCATCTGACAGAATAAACGCCAAAAGAGGTGTTCGGCAGGGGATGTAATATCTCCAAAACTATTCACTTTAGTGCTCGAGGATATTTTTAAAAAGCTACAATGGGAAAACAAAGGATTGAACATATATGGTGAACGCCTGCACAATCTAAGATTTGCCGACGATATTGTACTGTTCGCGAAAGAAAAACAAGCATTGATAGATATGTTAGAAGAACTACAAGATGAGGCGGCAAAAGTAGGATTACACATGAACTACACAAAGACCCAGTTTATTACAAATACACCAGATGCAGACGAAACAATACCGATCCATGACAGCACAATAAAAAAGACAGAAACATGCATATACCTTGGCCAAGCTATAACACCGGGCAAACAAAATCAAGAAATGGAAATTGATAGGAGAATTAGACTGGGATGGGCGGCTTACGGCAAGTTAAAGACACCAGAAGAATTAAACACAAATTGTAAGTACATCAGAGAGCCATTGAAAGACGAATTTTAGGAATTTCCCTGAGAGACCACAAAACAAATACTTACATGGATAAGGGAAAGAACCAAAGTCTCCGACATAATAAAAAGAATTGGTTCCCTAAAATGGCAATGGGCAGGACACGTGGCCCAGTGGCGCACCCAAGGGGGGGGTTTTGGGGGTGAAACCCCCCCCCCCGAAATTAAGCACTGGTACAAAGAATTTTCCGGTAAAAAATATTTTTTTTTTGCGATTTTGGCTAATAGGTACCTACAAACTTTCCCTCTTACATAAAAAAATATCCTATTTACAAATTTACGCGAAATTACTGAAATCTAGCAGCCCGGCCTGGCATTGTACAGAGTGGTCATTTTATCTTGCTAACATTTCAAATTGTACATACTGTAAGGTTTGTTTTCCAAGTTTTAGATAGGGTGGACAAAAAACAAAAGACTAATATATTTTGACAGTTATGCACACAAATAGCATTTTTTTAAATGGAACACCCGGTAGATTTTTAGTTTGTTTGATAATATGTTTCATTCTGATTGCAATATATACAATACAATACAGGGTGGTCCTCCGGGAATGACATCGATTGCTTATGGGAAAACTGTGAAAGGTAAAAATTTGAAAATTTGGCAACATAACAATGTCGATGGGGGACATCCAGGTAAAATATTTTCAAGATGGCGGCATTTCCGGTCATACCGGAAGTTGATACCAACTCGGTTATTTTAAATAGAGCACCCCGTAAATTAATGTATTTTTTTGGATTCTAAGGAAAATTCTAAATACATTTCATGTACGATGTCCTATACCTAAGTCTAACCGTTTTTGACATATTTAAGTTTTTATGTAAAAAATTACGTTTGCAGACCCTAAAATAATTGTCAATTTTTCCTATAAGGAAGCCTTTATTCTTTGATTGAACCTTGATTCCTTGTTGAAAAGGACATATTCTATTAGATTTTCATTATGTTTTGATAACTTTTAATACAGGGTGCTTAAAAAATAAGATTAAAAATAAAGTTGAGAAAACTTCCAAAAATCAATTTTTTCAAATGGAAACCCCAAAATTTTATAATTTTATCTTGTTAAGCAATAAAAATAAAGGTAAGTTTGTGTAAGGTTATCTATTCCGAAAATGTTTAGTTTTCGAAATATTGCCAATTTAATATTTTTATATGGCGATTTTGCTCTAAAAATAATAACTGAACGCACCCTTGCGCATGACAGAATGTCAAGCAGAACGTGCATGTCCTTGTCACAAAAATTGAAATAATTTTCGATAATAATCATGCCGGGAAGATTAAATTATACAAATGAAGATTATTTAAATTTATTTATTATTTATGGAGAATGTAATAAAGTTATTTCAAGAACATGTGATACATTTGCGAACCGATATCCGCAGAAACAGAAACCAAGTGAAAAAACTGTTAAAAGAATTTTAGAAAACTTCAAGAACTTTGGATCCGTCAAAGCTAAAGTACATAGAAATAAACCAGTTGTTAACAATGAAAAAAGTTACAAAAATTATTTTATGTCATACCAGTACATTATTGTGTTTTTATACCTTAGATACCATCTACATAATTCATTACTTTATGCCCGTGCGGGCATAAAGTGCACATTATGGCCCGCGCGGGCATAAAGTAAACATTCTGGCCCGCGCGGCAATAAGACGCAAAAAACAGTTTTCGATTAACTTATTCTTTATTAACAAAAATATATATTTATTATTCAAAACCAACTGGTATGACATAAAAGTTTGTATGCACCACGGGTACTAATAGATATATACCCTCGGGCGACTTACGAACCCTCGGGCCAGAGGCCCTCGGCTTTGTAAGACTGTCGCCCTCAGGGCATAATCCTCTATTTAGTACCCTTGATACATAAATAACTATTATATCCTACTGAACTATTAAAACCATATAATACCTTGGTTACGATAATCATAAACAGGGTCTTAACTCCCAAGGGAGTTAAGGATTTTCATAACTCCCAAGGGAGTTAAGGAAGGGAGTTAAGGATATCATAACTCCCAAGGGAGTTAAGGATTTCCATAACTCCCGCTTCTACCTTGAATAGGTAACACTTTGACATAAAATAGAAATTTTGATTTATGGCTTATTCCTTTATAAAAATAGACAGAATACAGTAAATTCAGTAGGATATAAAATTATCTATGTACCACGGGAATTATCAGGAGTTAATACCCACGGGCAATTGGTGTCCCTCGGGCCGGAGGCCCTCGGGACACAAACGTTGCCCTGGGGTATTAACACCTGCATAATTCCCTTGATACATAAATAACTATTAATAAATGTTCAAATTGATGGCCTTGAACTTCGAGATATTTTTCGCACCTACGAAGGAATTCTTCATGGGTGGCTCTTCTTATTGACTGAGGATTAGGGCCTTCAAATGCTGTTCTGACTCGCCGCTTGCAGTCTTCCATGGTGGTTAATGCGGTGTTATAAACTCTATTTTTGACTGTTCCCCAAATGAAAAAGTCGAGTACGGTTAGGTCGGGCTAGCGAGGTGGCCAAAGATGTGGCCCATCGTTGGCTATCCATTGGTCATAAAACAAGTTTTGCAAATGGTTGTTGACTAAATGACCATTATGTGGAGGCGCCCCATCATGTTGATAAAATAGATTTCTACGGTCGGCTAGTGGCAATTTGTCTAAATAGTTGACTTCAAAATTTCTAATGATGTTGAGATAGCGCTCACCTATAAGTGAAAGAATGGATTTTATATCTAGAAGGCTTCAAATAGGTATAGTTTTTCCAAAGTCACTTGGAACAAGGTAACAACTGGTGGCTGACTGGTCACTGAACATTCTCATGAGAAATGTACTGCCACTAGTCTGCCACCAGTTATGATCTACTTTTACCTTGTTCCAAGTGACTTTGGTAATACTATAGCTCACCATTTAGATTTTCTTGATAGAATTCTAGTGCCACGACCCCGTCATTTCTTATGGCACAATAAACGTTAAACCGCCACAATTCTTGAAAATTTAATTCTCTAAATAGATGTAGGTTTGAATCCAAAAATACATTAATATACGGGGTGTTCTATTTAAAATAACCGATTTGGCATCAACTTCCGGTATGACCGGAAATGCCGCCATCTTGAAAATATTTTACCTGGATGTCCCCCATCGACATTGCTATGTTGCCAAATTTTCAAATTTTTACCTTTCACAGTTTTCCCATAAGCAATCGATGTCATTCCCGGAGGACCACCCTGTATAATTGAATACAATTTACTCCATATTTACATGCAGAAATGTTTTATTTATTTTAATGGAAAATTCGGTCTACCTACCTACCTTTGCAGGTAATCTGTTTTTGGTGATAATTTGTGCATGGCACCCCTAAAAGGTTTTGCCCCGACACCGAGTTGATTTATGGCCGGTTTATCAATCAAGGAATAACTCGCAGAGTTTGCTGGCCCTGGGTTAACTCTAACTCTGGGCTAACTACCTACCAGGGCTGGTAAACTCTCGGGTTCTTTAAAGGTTGGCATTACTTATGCAACGTTGCCAGCTCACTTTTGTCGATTTTTTGACATTTTCTGCTCATACCCTAACTTTTTTTTTAATGGTATTTTTTGTCATTCTGTGTGGAAATATGTTGTTTTGTTTTAAAGAGAAGAAAATGTCTGGGAGAAAAAACCACCAGCATAGGTACTTACGTGGTACCTGTCTGTTGGGAATTGGAATCGATGCTCGATTTTCGATTTTTTTTGAACGAATAGGATTTGTTTTTTTTCGTAAGCGAAAACGCACTGACGTCATCAAAATCGTCAAAGGGATTAGGAATTTCACTTCAACCCTACGTGGTAGGGGGCGTCGTTCATGTTCTAGATATTCTTGAACATCTCGATCATCATCACTGAAATCTAGGTCCTTCATCTCTTCAGAATTTCAAAATTTAAGCCAAAACCACAACATTCAAAAAAATTCAGACAAAAAATAACAAAAAATGTTGAGCTTAACCCAGGGTCGAATACGCTAACTTGCCATAAGAGCGCGGGTTAACTTTTTCCTGGAATAACTTTCGAGTTAACAGTTGACCCTGGATGAATAAACACTTGTTATAATTTTGACACAGGGTTATCCCTGATTCATGGGGTAACTCCCTATTGATAAACCGGCCCTTAGGTGAGTGAACAGCGAGGTAAACACATGACATACGGCCATTTGCACCGCTATAACTTAAGGGATATTTAATCCACATTCAAAAGCTCCACTTAAATTAAATATCCCTTAATATGCCTTAAGTGATAGCGGTGCAAATGGCCATTATACCATCACTTACAAAAAGTTATTTTTTGAAGGCTTTATTTGGGTTTGGTACGTTTTTGGGCGTGATACCCAATGTGACGCCCAAAAAAAATTCTTCCTATGGCGGCCGGCCTACGGTAGCGCCTGCCTGCGCCGAGCCTTCATCATTATGAACCCCCCCAAATAGAAACCTGGGTGCGCCACTGACGTGGCCAGACATACAGAAAATTGGAGCGGGTATATCACTAGATGGAGACCTTGGGAAGAGAGGAGAAGTGTTGGAAGACCCCAACAAAGATGGTACGACGATATAAAGAGGGTTGCAGGCTTGAATTGGTACCGAGTTGCGCAAAACCGAAGACAATGGTCCAATTTGAAAGAGGCCTATATCCTAAGGATAGAAAACGGCTGAAAATGGAAAATGGAATCGAAGTATTGTTATAATTTCCATTTTGCAACAGCCATGCCTTACTATAAGTATTTCTCCAAGTGACATTTCCCTGATTTCCCCATGTAATGCCTGTATTACATCTGTGTATTTTTCCGTGTATTTATTCATGTAGATCAGGGTGCCAACATTATTTTGTTTTTCATAATGCTGATTTATATTGCGTTTGAAGTTTTTCGGTTGTCACCCTGAACTACATGAATAAATACACGGAAAAATACACAGATGTAATACGGGCATAAGAATGTCATTTTAAGGGCGTTAAGGCTTTCATAAAACGGTTAGTGCAAAGGGTCAATCTCTGAAATTAGGGAAAATCTGGACAATCTTGCAGCACTGCCTGACGACCAGAAAATTCGCGAATGGAATTTTTCCGTGCAATGCGAGCGAATTCGAGACGAACGGAAGCGAAATACTTAGACAATTCAAGTGGCGAAAACGCGCTATAAAACGGAGTCGAGAGAGAGTTAGTGATGAATTATAGTTAGAAATCAGGGTGTTAAGAGTGCTATAATATAGTGCAAGTCTCATCGTGATCTTTATTTTTTATTGTCTTGAATAAAGGTAATAAATTACCTATATGTACAGGGTGCTGCAATTTGGAGTGTTTCAATAGGAAAAACACACTTCCAGACCAGATAGAGGAAAATTGACTTAAACGTCATGGGATCGATTTTTGTGAAACGTCATTTGTCAAAAACCGTATCACGATATCTTCAATGGTACCATTGATACAGGGTGATTTTCGATTTTTCCCTATTATGAAAAATGGCTATAAGTTTTTTATTTATAATTTTTTTTTATTTCTGTAAAAACATTATGGAGACACTTTTTTGAGCACAATCCAGTGGCGGACTCAGTTTTTTTCTATATGATTCCAATTTCGAGATACCGACCAAATTCCGATATTTTCAAATGAAACACCCTAAATAATAATATGTAGCTCATAGGATAACTCTGTTTTTGCTGATTTCAATGATATAAAGTTCGATCGGTTTATCTCTAACAGTTTTCGAGAAAAAAAATTATATCTGTTTTTGTCGTAAGGACCAATGTGTTAGAAAAGGATTTTATATGTGTAAGGAAAAAGAGGAAGGTCTCTTTCTAACACATTGTTTCTTATGACTGAAACATATAATTTTTTTTTCTGGAAAACTGTTAGAGATTAACCTATCGAAGTTTATGCCATTGAAATCAGTAAAAACAGAGCTATCCAATGAGCTATTATTATATAGGGTGTTTCATTTGAAAATATCGGAGTATGGTCATAAAAAAAATTGACAAATAAAAAACTTATAGCCATTTTTGATAATAGGGGAAAATCGAAAATCGCCCTGTATTAATGGTACCATTGAAGATATCGCGATGTGGTTTTTGACATTCGACGTTTCTCGAAAATCAATCCCATGACATCTAAGTCAATTTCCGTCTATCTGGTCTGGAAGTGTGTTTTTCCTGTTAAAACACTCCAAATTGCAGCACCCTGTACAGTGTGATTTTTTAAGTGTGCAACATATGGGAATTTTTTTTACTAATAGCACAACCCAAATACAAACAAGGCCAAAAGTTGGTGCATGTCTGTAAATCATATTAGGTGCACTTGAAATGGTTGCAAGTCAAACAGCATACAGGGTAGCTCAAACAATATCAAAGCTGTACTGTAAAGTACCCTTATTTTAGAAAATTCAGCAAAATGTTATAGAGAAAAGTTGTTTGGAATTAAAAGTTATGCCCAAATACCAAAACATAGTCTCCTAGATTTTTTTTATTTTCTTTCGAAAAAAATCTATAAGTTCTATATTTTTTTAATTTTTTATTTCCGCCCTTAATACTTTCAAAAATTAATTAAAATCAAATCAATTTTACATAACTTTGTTCAAATTCAAGCATATTTGTAAAATTAACTTAGATTTTTAATTTTTTATGGAATCACAAAATTCATGTTTGTTGCAATGATATTCAACACAACTTTAAAATGTCGCAAATTTTTTTTAACAAGTTAAAACATTACTGATGATAATATGCATATTAAAAAAATTCTCCTTGTAGTGCAAAAGTTTTATTTTACTTAAGTAACTATTACTACAATTTTGATATTTTATGAGCTACCCTGTATGCTGTTCGACTTGCAACCATTCCAAGTGCACCTAATATGATTGGCAGACATGCACCAACTTTTGGCCTTGTTTGTATTTTGATTTTGCTATTACTAAAAAAAAATCCCATATGTTGCACACTTAAGTAATGACACTGTATATTTCTGGAAGAGGTGTCTCACTTATGTACGGACTACGAATCCGCTTAGGTAGGTATATCAATTATTGGTGTCAGAGGTGGAATAAGAAATTTTCATCTACCGGGAAAATGAGACAACAGACCGCCAAAATGGAAGATCTGGCAATCCGGCTAAAATATTTTCAAGATGGTGGCATTTCCGGTTATACCGGAAGTAGACGTCAACTCAACTTGCTTAAATAAGACACCTCTTTATATATCACATGTATCATTTTTGGTTTCTACTCAAGATTCTAGAGAGATTCCGTCTATGTACATATAATGTCTAAGGGCCGAATTTATAGTCGCTCCTTGAGGTTTCCTCGGGTCTTAAGGAAGCCTTGAACGTTTAGAATTGACATGACTAACAAGTAGCAAAGTGTCCATTCTAAACTCACGACCTCCAAGAAATACTTTAAGGAACGACTATAAATTCGGCCCTTATATCATCCGTTGTTTTTAATCTGATACTTTCCGTATGAGGAGCGAGGGGGTGAAGTATATGGCAAAAACAGATGTGACGTCAAGTGACCATTGGCGTTATAACGAAGGAAGCCACCAGCTCACATTCCTTTGGGGTATCAGATAAAAATTACCGGACAGTATGTATGTACCTACCCTACCCAAAGTCTAAAGCATTTTTGACATATTCAACTTTTTATAAAAAATTTCTTTGTATGATTTTTTTTTAAATTTTTTTAAAATTTTTTGAGTTTTTGAGTAGTTTACCAGACTCTCAGTAGGCGGCGCCCTTACCCCTTGTATCCGCCCCCGTTCTAGTTCTACATCGAATGGTGTGGCAAAATATACAGGGCACAGGGGATTTCATTTGAAAAAATTTCACAAAGTGACTTATCTCAAATGAAGGTTTTTTTGAGATATGTCACTTTGTGAAATTAACGACGATATGTCTCTGTTTATTCTACAGGTAAAAATAGAGACCAGGTATAGATTTAGAGCTATGCTATAACACAACTGTTAAAATCTTAGGTTAAAATAACAGGACAGGATACATCATACGCCCGAATGCCATATTTCGATGATAATTTTGAACACCCTGTAAATAATCTCTCAAACGTAAATAGGTTGACAGTAACTTTTCTCCTAAAAGCTCTAAGTAAAATACCGAAAAAAATTAAGTAAAATTTTGGGCTTTGATACAGTGAACTGAAATATGCAAAAGATACAGGATGTCTCATTGAAAAAAAAAAAAAAAAAACGACTTTTATATCGTCGCGCTTATAGTCCGACGCGGACTTATGGCCGTTTGCACTAACCATTTTAAGGAATCCTTAGCAATAAGTATTCCTTAAAATGACATTTTTACATGGAGAAATGTCACTTTGAGGAATACTTATCGCTAAGGCTTCCTTAAAATGGTCGGTGCAAACGGCCCTGTAGGTATAGTGTCCCAGGAAATCCTCAGAAAAAGTTTTCAAAAAATGTGGAACGCTTCACGATTTTGCGTGTCATCCTTGCGCAGGGGCCATGCTAATCTTCTCTGTATCGTTCCAATTTTAGTATATGTACCGCCGAAGCGAGTACATTTATTTTATTTCGAAACATCTATTTGAACTCATTTGGCATCGCTTACAAGCGGTATGATTTTCGACAGATTTCATACCATGGCGCCATCTCCCTTGTTAATAGCACAAATGTTTCTGTGCGCCACTCCACTCGCAGTCGCATCATCCTTGGCACTTGCATAGCCACTTGTAACACGCAATCACTGCAAGCAGAATATAATATACAGGACAGGTAGAGATAAATTGATGTCAATAATTATTGACTGGGCCAATATATTGGAGATAATGATTGCTCAACCAAACTTTGATATATTTTTTGAATCGGAAAATTCTGCTATTCAAACAATATAGACGCAAATATAGGGCCCATTTGAAAAAAGGGTAAAATTATGCAAAATTTTACATTTTCGTTGCTGACAACGGATTCCGAAAATTCAGCTACAACACGTGGAATAAAACAGCAAATCTATATATATAAAAATGAATGCCACTTTTCGTTGTAATTTTATAACTCAAGAACGGACTCACCTAGCCAAACCAAATGTTTAGGTTTTGTTCAGACTATTTATTAGATGGTTTATGTAAAGTTTGCACAAAATCGGTCGAGCGGTTCTTCATTTATCACATTTTTTGTAATAAATTAAATATTCAATAAATGGAGGATCATTTTGCTGTCAAATTGAAACTTTTTTCAGCGTTGACAGTACCAGCATGTTGTTATGTCATTAATGTGGTCATTTCAATACTTATTTTATTTATTTATGAAAAAAATTTACTAAGCCCGCATACGGCGCCATGTCTTATAACCGATACCAAGTTTATTTTGTATTTTGTATACCGCGCCATCTCTGATACCTGGAACGAAGCTCGGCATTGCAGATAGAGTAGAACAATGCTGCACAGAACTATTCCGATCAGATAGAGTGGTGCAGAAAGAGTAGGTCAGATAGAGTAGCGCAGATAGACCAGAACAGATGGAGTAGTGCAATGCATGGAGTGCAGATAGAGTGAAATAGGGCTGCGCTAGAGATTTTTTTTTGTTTTCATTACATTCTTTGAACATTCCTGTGCCTGAGTTTATTTATTTGGAGGTAAACTTTACAAGAATAATGCCCACAAGCTGCCTAAAAAACAATGATGAAAAATTTTAATTTTAGGTGACTTCTGATCCAGAGAGTAAACATTAATTTTCTTCAACCAAAGCCAAATTCTCCATCGAAAAAAACTTAATTTAATTCAGCTAATAGATACATTAACACAACATTTAATAGGTATATTTAATAATAATTCAGAGGCGGTACGAAGTTCGCCGGGTCAGCTAGTAATAAATAAATTGGGATGATAATTTTTTATAGAAATCGCCTAGTCAAGTCAGTCAGTAGGTTTGGTTTATCTTATCTAAAAATTGCATTTACAATCAAAAGCAGGTGAATTTAAATTATTTTTGGTTTCCTGTCAGGTATTTGTTACCTGACACAATGCGCAGCGCAAACTAGGCATTTCGCACACTGGAGAATCGTTTCGTGCACGGCGTCATAGGAAAAAGTGTGTAATATAGTTCTGACATTCAATTTTTGTTTCTGGATGGATTTTAAAAATTCATGAAAAACTCAACAACTTTTTTATTTACACCTTTGAAGGTATAGTTAAATTCACGATAGAGTTTGAATTTTGACCGTTATTTTCACCAGTTGAAAGTAAATAAAATCCCCAGATCTGTCCCTTTTTCTGTCACATTTCGATTTGGAAAATAAAAATATCAGATTCGGGTCTTTGAATTTTGAATTTCGAATTTTTGTGTGAAATCGTTTCAGATTTTTGCCGTTTTTTACATTATTTTTTGATTTGTTATTATCGCAATCGGTTTTTTACTTTTTTATGTAGTGTTCTGTGCCTGTGTGTTTCGGTGTTGCGTTTCAAACCTGATTTTAGTTTGGATTTAAGTGTTTACTCTTATAACTGTTAACTATGGACTCTAATTTTTGGATTTTTGGATTTCAATAATGTCACGGCTCTGGCGGGTTGCCTGACAGAAATCTTGGGTTCGTTCCGTTTATTCCAAAAATCAAAGTCCATTTAACAATAACAATAATTTATTCTACATAATAATACACTCTGACACTAATTTCTTCAATAACTAAGTCAACAATATTAAACTCTTTACAACAACTACAACAATCACTATTTAAATCGTATCACAGTCGAACTGAAACTTAAACTTACAAACCAATGCCTGCCTTTTTATATATCCCTAAATCTATCATTGTACAATCTAGAATACACACGATAACTAGTTTTCTAGAAAATCCCACAAGAATCGCGCTAATCTGTTGGATTCTGGATTCGATTCTTGACATCCTGGCGGCGTAACACTGTCCTCCTCTTAAGGTTGATTGTCCCGATCAACTTCACGCCCATGGTATTTCGTTAATCTGTCTAGATGTACAACTTTCATCTTACTCCTGGTGTTGCGCTGGACTCGATAAACCAAATCATTGATCCTCTTGATTATTTTGTAGGGTCCTTCCCATGCTGAAGATAACTTCGGTGACATTCCTTTCTTTCTTGCTGGATTATACAACCACACTAAATCACCTTCTTGAAATCCGGCCGAATTCGCTTTCAAGTCGTATCTGGTTTTCATTCGGTCAGTTGCCAGCTGAATGTGCTCCCGAGTAAATTGGTGTATTCCCAGAAGTCGTGCCCTTACTTCGTCGGCATAATCTCGAATTTCTTTCCGCTCTTCTTCGGTTACTCCAAACATCAGATCGCAAGGTAACCTGAGTTCCCTTCCAAAAACGATTCTAGCCGGACTTTCACCTGTTGAATTGTGACCAGCTGCTCTGTAAGCCATTAAAAATACAGGCAAATGCTCAGGGGCGGATGGGCCGGCAGGGATTTTTGGAAGTTTCCCGAAAGACCGCCTGCTTCCGGGCCGGTCCTGGACCGGCCCGGAAGCATTCAGGGTTTTTCACGAACATCGAAACAGAGGCGTATCAGGGTATTTCAAGGTCGATTTAATAGAAACGCTCGGACACGTCATTTTTGTATCCAAGGGGGAAACTTTTTGACCCTATCGGTATTTCGCTAAGGTGCACCCCCTAGATGGAGTGACTTTCACCCCACTTTTTTAGATAGAGAAGGATTTTGATTCTCTCTCGTCACAACTGCCTATTTTTTTTTGAAAATCACATAATTAGTTCTCAAGATAATCACTGTCAAAGTTGCCATGAGATAAATAAGAAAAAATCTTTTGGCCATGTAATTCCCGAATTAACACTTTCCTGACTTTCCTCTCGGACATGTCAATTTCCATTTTTTGTGTACTTCTGAAAAAATAAAAATTGGCCGTATCCCCACTATTCATTAATTTATTATCCTAAATCGAGCCATGGAATTTCTTGATCTAAGATTTGGAAAAATACATAAAATGGTTTTAAAATGAGTATTTTATATTTTTATTTCCAAATGCTCCTATTCTATTCTATTCTCTCCTGGGGTGTGCGGACACCTGCACTGGAGCTCGTGGCTCATTGTGCCCCCCCTGAAGTTTTCATATCAGATCCACTCCCTTATTAGTAAAACCTAGGATGTCCCTGATATTCGCTTTCGCGATTTCCTTTGATTTCGTTTCGGATACTGTGTCCCAAAGTGCCGCTGTCTTTGCCATCTAAGGTTAGGACATTGGCATAGTTCATGTAGGGGTGTTTCATCTTCCTCTGCACACCTTTCGCACAGCTAGCTTTATTGTGTTTAGGTGTTTTCTGAGAGGGCAGTGTTCTGTCAACAATCCAACAACATCTCTCAATTGTCTCCTGCTCAAGCTAAGCTGTTCTTCTGTTCTGCTCTTAGATGGTCCTTCCATGAAGATGAAGAGTTTGAACTGTCTGAGTCCAGGAGAGTCCATTTAGAGTTTTTTGTGTTACCCCTATGAACTAATACCGAAAAAAATTGGGACTAGTAGGTTTTGAAGCTGCGTGACCTTGAACTTGAAACAAAAATTCGCTGCGGAGCGATCCATTCACAGCCCCCAAAATCAAATACTGATCTGGCAGTCCTGACCGGTGCCAACGGCTTCCCGGGCCGGTTTTATGCTCCCCATCCGCCCCTGCAAATGCTTGTCCCAATTTCGCTGGTTCCTTGCGACCACTTTTGTCAGGTCTTCCTCTATGTTCTTATTAAATCGTTCTACCATGCCATCAGACTGTGGATGTGAAGGTGTTGTCCTGGTCTTACGGATTCCCATGATCTCACAAATTTTCTTGAAGATGGCAGATTCGAAGTTTCGTCCCTGGTCTGAATGTACCTCTAGTGGCACACCATGACGACTAAAACTTCGTCCACTAGCACCTGGGCAACAGTGATGGCTTCTTGATTGGGAATAGCGAAAACTTCTGGCCATTTACTGAAGTAACCCAGATAACATGATGTGCGTCAATGTGCTGGAAAACTTCCGGCCGACTTTAGAAGAAATAGCGTTTTAATAGCAATGCTTCAGAAACATGTTTAAAGTACGTATAATAACAGAAACCAAAACAAAGTATATTAAAAGCACTAGAGAAATGCGACGATTTCATATTTAAATTTGAGTGATCGCTGAAGTACTTAAAAAGTACTTCAAAATCGCACTACTTAGATGTGCGAATAAAAGGTATAGTAAGAGTGTTATTTGAGTGCCCCTATTTTAACATACATATTCGGTAATCGGTGAAGCGCCGAATAAGTGCTGCAAAATCGCATTTCTTTCATGTGCGAATAAAAGGAACTTTAAAAGTATTAATTGAGTGCACCCATTTTAACGTTTATATATTCAGCAATCGGCGAAGTGCTGAAAAAGTACTGCAAAATCGCACTACTTTGATGTGCGAATATAAATTTTGCAAAAGTATTAATTTAGTGCACCCATTTCAACATTTATATTTGGTAATCGGTGAAGCGCTGAAAAAGTAGGTAGGTACTGCAAAATCTGAAAATCTCACTGGGCTTTAATATGTGAATATAAGGCATTCCAAAAGCATTAGATAAATAATTATTGCTGTAAAAGCTACGGGCAAACTGAGAATAATTTGTATTCCAATAGTGCTTCAGTTCAGAAATTACCTTCTTTTTAGGTACCTAGTAGATAGATAATATTATGTACCTTTAAACACAATCAAAGTGCTGCTAAAGCATTTCAGTCGTTTACCAAGCTTTGGTGATTTATACGTGCATGAGAAGTACTACAAAAAATCATAGTTATGAATGTGCGTTCGGTAGGTGCCATAACGTAAAACAGACGCTTGAAAAAAACATGTAATTTATGTACTCTTTTAGTGCCTGAACGACTCGTCAATAAGGCAGGCAGGCGCAGGTCATCGCATTTTTGTGATCACGTGACAAACTTCAGCTATTTGCGGCAAAGCAAAATAGCAGACAAGGGACTCGTACCGTTGCTGCAGCTTGCTTGTGCTACTTCTATTTCTTTTAAAATTTCGGTTTGTTGTTGAGTGAAAATGAGCACCAGTGGGTAAGTACCTCCCAATTTAATTTAAAATTCCATTGTTGGTTGTTGTCGCCATATTTAATTTATTTAGGTGTACATATTTGTCTTTGCACGCTAGCTTTTGAAATGGTCCAATGGAAAATAAATATAGGTAACCATAGTCCATAACCGATACCCGAGCTGATCAATTTTATTTTTATGACATTGAAATGCTGTCGTGAATAAAGGGACTTTTCAGCAGGGTTGAGAAGCCCCTTCAACTGAACCATTTCCTTAACTACTCGTTACCTATATCTTATCTTAATGATTAATGGTATTAATAGCATTTTAATTTCACATTTTCGGAATAAAACTTCAAAATAAACTCTGTAAAATGTTCTATATATTCTTACACATACTTATTTCCTTCAATTTAATTTCATTTCTTAGTTGCAGTAAGGAAGAACCCTCTTTCCCGTAACACAACTGAACAGGAGGCTCATCGAGTGATCAAAAAATGTTTAAGAAATACATGTGATCGGAATAGGGGCAGGGGAAAAAGGACGACCTAGAGGACGTCATAATCATGTTTGCTAATAATAATCATATAATTATGTATTCAGCAAACACAATAAACGATTCAATTTGGTATTGTGTATTTTATTATTAAGACTCCTCCTAAATGCAGCACTCTAAATGCACATATAGGTATGCAGCACTTCACAATTCACATGTACATTTATGCAGCACCTTAAAAATGCTTCTTGGCTGAGTGAAACAAGTCTTATTATGAAGTGCATCAACACTGTTTTTTAGGCACCGTCGAAGCACTATTTTGAAGCATTTTTACAGTACTATTTAAGCACTTCCCTTCTTTACGCCAGGGCTTATGCTTCTAAAGTAGTGCCGATTTTATGACGGCCGGGTGGTAATTTCAAAAGCGGCGGAGTGGTTTTTGCTAGTACGTCTCGGGCATTCTAATGTGAAAATGCAGTCTCTTCCATACTTTTGTGTTATCTGGGAATCCATTGATAACTAAGATATTATTATATTTGTTACCACGCTCTGACTCTGGGAACGGTCCGGCTATATCTATCGCTATTCTTTCAAATGGAAGACCGACGTTGTACTGTTTCATGGGCCCCCGAGATCTGAGTTTAGGGCCTTTACTGGTAGCACAGATGTCGCATTTTCGGCTCCAGCTTTTAACGTCTTCATGGTAGTGAACCCAGTAAAAACGTTCCCGAATTTTGTCCAAAGTTTTGTTAACTCCGAAATGTGCCCCTGAAGTTCCGTCGTGTATTTCTTTCAATAAATGTTCCACTCGGTCTTTTGGGATAACCAGTTGGCTCTTAGTGGATTTCCCATCGGCACTTTCCCAAACTCTTTTGAGCAAACCATTTCCTACGGCATTCCTGTGGGGGCCCCCAAAGCTGAGGGGCCCCCACACAACCAAATTCTAAAGGGACCGATAAAAAAAAAAAAATTAGCTCGTGGATATAAAAAAAAAAAAAATCGAAAATTGAATTTTGAAAGAGACGACAACGTTGTAAACCAGGATGCCTATTCTCGAAACCGGTGAACAGCGTTCTCACGAGAAAGAACGATTGGTCTGTCTTTGTCAGTGTTATGGAAATAGAAATATGGGCAACTAAGACGGAACCTTCGTTCTCATGGGAACGCTTATCCCCTATTTCAAGAATAGAGGCCCTGTAGGAAATCCAGGGCTGGGAACACGACCAGTAGAATTCCACTTTCATGACGTCATTCAGGCGACATATTTATCGCGTATAGTTCAGACGATGATGACAGTTGCTAGGCAACCTGACGCTGACGTCATGAAAGTAGAATTCTAGTAGAATGTCGTGATCCCAGCCTAATTGCGCTCGACGCGATGCGGCATCCGCGGACGCGTTGAAATCACTTTTTTAGCTATTGTCTTCCAGTCTCCAGAAATAATTTATGGCACTTGTCGGTGAAGTACGGACAGTATATCAGTGCGGTACTACTCTGTTGTATTTCTTTTTGTTTAGATAAAAAGTTTCTGAGTTTTTACTAATTTTTTTTTTTCGTTTAGCTTGTTTTCTCTCTCATATATTCTTGATAAACTTATTTTTTGATTAAATTTGTTTTTATATTTGGTCAAAAATATAAATAGCTTTCACACACTCACCTAACACCCCAACACCACAAGAAAAATACCTAAAAAAAGCATGACAGGGCCCCTAAAAAAATTTGCGTCGGGCCTCAAAGGTCCTAGGTCCGCCCAGTGATGCCAACTCACTGATGTGAAAAATCCCTACTCCAAAGTAAAATATCCCTAGATCAGACAAAAATGGCTCATAAATTCCTCCCCGGTTTTCCCCTTCTTTTAATATGACTCATTCACGTAGCCTGCGTGGCTAAACATGATCGCAATTTAATTTGATGACTCCTGATTAAGTACCTGATTTTCAATGTTGCCAGTTGCCATAAAAAATGGGAAAATTAAAAATATTGGTAGGAATAGGAATGACACTATTGACAATTAACTAATTTGTTTTCTTTGAGGTTGTGGTACCTACAAGACAAGAGGCGCTTTTTCATCGAATTATCCACTTTATGAGAGAGTCATTTCGATTTTCCATGAACTAGACAAAGATAGACTGCTCATGAATGCATCAGCCGGCATAAAAAAGAATGCAATAAATCTAATTACACAGTTAAATACCAGTAATACCACAGCAGAAAGCTAACAAAAAAATATACCTAGTTTGGCCTGGTTTCTGGAAAATCTCCCCTCAATCCCTAATAAGTGTTAATATCCCTGGATCTAGGGATAAATTCCCTAGGTTGGCATCACTGGGTCCGCCACTGCAGTTGTCTACCTTCTAGTAATAGTAATAGTTTCTTCATCTTCTTCGTGAACTTACTCATAAGATTCTTAAAGCTACTATCTTCTTTTGACGTTTGTTCATCCTTTGGGTCTTGAATGGACACTGCTCGTATTCTGGGTGTTAAGGCACCAAAGATTGCTTCCAGTTCTAATGCTCGGACAAGGGCTTCGCTATTTTTCCCAAACTTGGACATTCTTAGGTTTTCCTGGATTTTGGAATCCCGGAGCCAATCAATAAACGTAGATACTGCCATCCATTTTTGTATGTCTTCCCCAGCTGAAGGAAACGCCAAGCTCACTAGCCTTTTAACTCCTGATTCGAATCCTTGTAAACTCTCGCCGGGTTTTTAAATTCTTGATTTGACTTGAGTTCTAAATACTTCTTGCATGTAATGATCTCCGAAGCGCAATTCTAACGTCTGACTTAGATGCTAGTAATTCTGTTGGTAGACTGAAGGAATTGACTGAAGAAGGTCTAAGGCAGGTCCTCGCAGCGTCACTATTAGTGCTGTAGCTTTTTCTTGGTCGTTTCATCCGTTGGTATTTGCAGAAGCTTCAAATTGTCGGATATACATGGTCCAGGATGTAGAACTGTCAAAAGTTGGTGGTTTTATCTTCATACTGGAGAATGCTCCAACACTAGCTGGAATGATGGACTGTATTTCTAATCTACGCATCTTATCTTCGAGTGCTTGAACTCGGTCCTCAACTTCTTGTCTTTATTGCTGAACATTGGCTTTGACCTCTGCTTTTACTCCCTGAACGTCGTGTTTAACTTCTCTAACATCATCTTTAACTTCTTGAACGTCGATTTTGACTTCAGTTTTTACTACCTGAACGTCGAGTTTAATAACTTCTTGCACATCGTCTTTAACTTTTTCAATCTTCTGGTCTAGGTTAACGACAGTTCCTTGTATGGTTTGGAATATCTTCTGCAGTTTTTCAAGGTTTTCTTGCCGTTCGTGTTGTCGCCTAGCTTCTTGTTGTTGTCGTCTAGCTCTTCTTCTTGTTTTTCTTTTTGTCGCCTGAGTTCTTCGTGTTGTTTTTCTTTTTGTCGTCTGACCTCTTCGTCTTGTTTTTCTTGTTGTCGTTTAGCCTCTTCTTGTTGTCGTCTAGCTTCGTCTTCTTGTTTTTCTTTTTGTCGTCTGGCCTCTTCGTCTTGTTTCTCTTGTTGTCGTTTGGCTTCTTCGTCTTGTTTTTCTTGTTGTCGTCTGGCTTCTTCGTCTTGTTTTTCTTGTTGTCGTCTGGCTTCTTCGTCTTGTTTTTCTTGTTGTCGTTTGGTCTCTTGAAGTCCCAACATTTTGCGCAGAAGTTCTTCAACTTTTTGTTCGTCCATTTTTTCTTGTTGTCTTGTGATAGGCATATACAGAACGTTCTAGAATTTCCCTCGAACTTTCTTCAAATATCTTTTCTGGTCTTTGCTCGAAGTTCCAAACACGCCGGTGAAGTCACAATTTGGATAACTTGCTTTATTCTGGAATAGAATGTTCTGGAATTGTCTTGAAATTTCTTTTCTAGATGTTGATTGATACAGCAAACAACTCGGTGAAGTCACAATTTCTTGGTTTCCAAATAGACTGTTCTAGAATTTTCCCGAAACTCCTCGAAATAGTGGATTGTGTATTTAGAAGTAATAGTGACACATTCTCGGTCGATGGTGTAAGTTGACGGGTGAGGCGTAGCCAAGGCCGGCAAACACCGAAGGCCGAGAATGTGCTTTTCCACCGAAATACAATTACTATTTTTTCTGCGATCGGGTAAATGTCTCTTAAATATTTGTTTTTTTGTTCCAATTATTCAGCAGTACGAGAATCACTTTCACGGCCTAGGCCGGAAAAGTGATTCCCGTATTGTTATTCATTGATTCCTTAGCAACTATTGAAAAATAATAGAAATACCAGAATATTGAGTTTTGCGACCTGTCAACCGGTCAAAAATGCTGACATTTCTTGTCAATCGCAAAAAAAAAAACTTTTCTGAATGACGATTGATGTTCCGCATAGGTCGACGAAGTCACAAATTTGATATCTCCCTTAGTTTCCAAATAGAATTTTCTGGAACTCACTCGTAGATTCACTATCACAGTCAATATCGGGTGACGGGTATAGAGTCACTTCCGGGGTAATTCACAGGATCGCTGACAGAAATCTTGGGTTCGTTTCGTTTATTCCAAAAATCAAAGTCCAATTAAGACAGCAATAATTTATTCCACGTAACAATACACTCTGACTCTGACATTAATTACTTTAATAACTAACTCAACAATAATATCGGGCCTCCAAAAAAAAACCAATCAAAGATTGCTATGGTTTTTTAAAGGTACGTCTTAGCAATATTTTTCTTTAATTTTGACAATGTCAGTCAATGAAATTTAATGTCAAAATGTCATGTCAAAAATCCTGACCAATAAAGAAACAATAATGCGACGTACGTTTTCGTAACCAAAGCAATCTTTGATTAGTTTTTTTTTTGAAGACCCGATAGTTATTTACCTAACAAATGCGGAAAGTGATACTTTACCGCACACAACGGCAGTTGTCCGAACGACGCGAAGCGGAGTTCGGTCAAGCTGTTAAGTGGGGTAAAGGCACTTTCCGCATGTGTTAGGTACGAAATTTTACCTATGAGCATCTACATCTCCAAAAAAAGGAATTGATAAAATTAATTAATGAATCAGATTAATTAATAAAATTAGATTAGATTTAGAAATGAACAAAAATCCATTTTCTGAAAAAGAAAGGATTTTTAATCATAAATACCAAAGTCTACTTTACCGCACACTTTGCAGTCCACTTTACCGCACGCAACGGCAGTTAAGGGCGGTAAAGGCACTTTACGCATGCGTTAGGTACAAAATTTCACCTATGAGCATCTACATCTCCAAAAAAAGACATTGATAAAATTAATTAATGAATCAGATTTATTAATGAAATAAGATTATATCTAGAAATGATCAAAAATCCATTTTCTGAAAAAGAAAGGAATTTTGAAAATTAATATCAAATTCTACTTTACCGCACACTATGCGGTAAAGTGCACTTTACCGCACACTTTGTAGCCCACTTTACCGCATACTATGCTGTAAAGTGCTACTTTCCATTTTCAAATACGTGCGGTAAAGTGCACATTACCGCACGCTCGTAGGTAATATTTATTTACCTAACAAATGCGGAAAGTGATACTTCACCGCACGCAACGGCAGTTGACCGAACGACGCGAAGCGGAGTTCGGTCAAGCTGTTAAGGGCGGTAAAGGCACTTTCCGCATGTGTTCTGGCGGACGCCGTTCTTCTGGTGGACGCTGTTCTTCTGGCGGACGACGTTCTTCTGGCGTCAGCGTTATCGTAACATTATTTTAAATTTTTCTCTGCTCGCGCCTAATTATTTGTCCCCACTACGACCGGCCGGTTGGTGCGAGTTTTAGTGGAGTTTTCATGTTGCGATGTTGCCGTGACTCTCACCGGCCCGCTCATTTGGATTTAATTTAAAATATTTTTCTGCGATTGACAAGAAATGTCAGCATTTTTGACCGGTTGACAGGTAGCAAAACTCAATATTCTGGTATTTCAATTATGTTTCAATAGTTGCTAAGGAATCAATGAATAACAATACGGCAAACACTTTTCCGGCCTAGGCCGGGAAAGTGATTCTCGTACTGCTGAATAATTGGAACTAAAAGATAAACATTTAACAGGTATTTAACCGATCGCAGAAAAAATAGTATGTGTATTTCGGTGGAAAATCACATTCTCGGCCTTCGGTGTTTGCCGGCCTCAGCTACGCCTCGCCCGTCAACTTACACCGTCGGCCGAGAATGTGTCACTTTTCCACCTAAATACACAATATACTATTTATAATCATTTAGCGGCTGGTGGCACAGATTTCTGTGTCTAGCTTTTTTTTTAACACGCTTTTATTATTAGCTTCAACTATGTATGTTTGTTTGTATCGGGTCTTCAAAAAAAAAACCAATCAAAGATTGCTATGGTTTTTTAAAAGTATGTCTTAGCAAAATTTTTCTTTCATTTTGTCAATGAACCTAATGTCAAAATGGCATGTCAAAAATCGTGACCAATAAAGAAACAGTAATGCGACGTACGTTTTCGTAATCAAAGCAATCTTCGATTGGTTTTTTTTTTGAAGACCCGATATGTTTGTAAGTAACGAAAATGTTTATCGCACGGGCACATAGGAATGCGTGCGAACTTTTGGACTCTTCGGAAGTGTATGAACAAGAACCTGGAACAAGCCAAGTGAGCTGGCAAGTGTTTGGAAGAAGTCCAGAGAGGTCAGGAAAGGACTGGATATGGTCTGGAGCAGTCTGTGCAAGTCTGGACAAGACTTGATAAACCTGGATAAAGCCCGATAAAGTCTGGAAAATTTCTGGAAAAGTCTGAAAATCTCTGGAAATGACACCGGTGCGACGCACTAGCCGTTCATAAATGCACACCGAGCGCGCGCACTCTGTGCCGTTCAGAAAGTACTTCGGGCGCGCTCCAGGTGTCGCACCGGTCACACCATAATTTTTTGGTGTGGCTGCGGTGTGATTGTGTCTTTATGTCAACAATGTCAACCATTTCTCCCATAATCTCAATAATCCTACCAAATATAAACAAAACACAAATAAGAATTGAAGTTTTTTCTTCAAATTAAAAAAAATGAACAACAAAAAAAAGTAATCCTAATAGATTTGGTGAAATTTTTGAGGAGATGCTCGATTGGTCACACCAAGCGTTCTTAAATTCATACGAAAGTTGTCGCCTAAGAATTGTCATTTCAGTCACTCCCATAAAATCGCACTCACACCCGATATGTTATTTCTGAACTCGCCCCTGGAACCGTCTGGAAAAGGCCTGGGATTAACACGCTTTTATTAGCTTCACCTGTATGTATGCTTGTTTGGTTGTTTGCTTGTATGTTTGTAAGTAACTCTCCTTTGGACTAAAAGCAAGTGGCTTATTACCACAGCATATACAAAAACAATCAGGAGGCCAACTCGAGTGACAGCCCGTGTAATAAAGGAATTCATGGTCGGGATGTCACTAGCGGGCATTTTGGGATACGAGACAGGGCCTGATTAACAATAATTTAGATTATTTTTTTCGTATTGGCTTTAAATAAACTAATTTATTATTATTATTTAATATACAAGAATGATAACTGATAACAACATAAATGACAACACAAATAGATCGGGTCTTCAAAAAAAAAAACAATCAAAGATTGCTTTATATTGCTATGACATGCGTTCAAAAAACCATAGCAATCTTTGGTGCATCAGTGTCTCGAGTACAAGCAGACCCGCGAATTTTTTAAATTTTTCCCAATGTTATTCTTTTGGTTAAAAATATTTATTTTGTATAGGTTTGTTCCAACATGTCAAAAACCATCCCATGAACGGTTTCGAAACCACTCTGTATACGAATTTCGGGTTCTGCGCACAAATTTTTGGCTTTATGCAGAATCGTGACGGTACATTATACGGTTTCTTGACGTGTTGGAACAAAGCTTTAATGTTTCAATTCCTTGAAAATAAAGGAAGGTGATTACTCTAGTTCAACCCTTCTCTCCCCCCCCCCCCCCGAACAAAAATTCTGGGTGCGTCCCTGCATTAGTATCGTTGCGTTTATCGTTTATCACAGCTCCAACATAATCCCGTCCTAAGGCCGTGTTTATGAGAGCGTCGATAATAGCGGTGATAAGAGCTATTCAAAAGTATCCTTCTTCGATGCGTTTATGTTGGAGTTGCGATACTATAGTCCAAGAAACGGGGATCTGAAAAGAGGGGTTACCTCAACATAATTAGAAGTTGAAATTTTTTTGGGGGGATCGGTCCATTTTAATATGCTAAACAACATAATAAGTTTGCGACCTTGTACTTCCATAGGGTTTTCAGTTAGGGGTGGTTTTTAGGGGTAATTTGCAGTTAAGGAGAACGCTACTCAAAGGGATGGTCCAATAGCAAAAAGTTTCAAATGAATGTTGTAGCTGAAGTTTTTCGCTATAAAAAACTCAGCGACAGCACCCCTCTATCTTCTATAGTTTTTTTTCTGCAGCGTCTTGAATATTAGCATGTTTTTGTTCAAGGCCACTGAATTAACGTTTTGCCATTTTGCGCGCATTTGTTGCAGCAGCGGCCGAATGCATAATCCGATTTCAATTTTTCAAACACCACATTATTGATAATGAAATGCACTCTCCAATGCTTTTTTGTTCGAATGTTTTGCTTGAAAATTAAGCGAGCACGAACTTGTCTAATGTGCGAGGAAGTTGTAAATTGCTTCGAAAACTACCCCTTTCTTGCATTCGCTGTAATTTCTAAACGGGGCCAAATATTTGGTGACAGTTTTCGACAATCGGCAGCCCATTTATTCTTCTCATAATGCCCCAGCGGATTTTTTTTTTCGTTAATTACTTAATGACTTATTGGCCTGAAAACGTCGCGCGGGATTTTTCAAAAAGTAAAAAAAAAATTTGGTACGATGGCCTTATTTATTGTTCTTACGAATATATGCAATTTTAATTGCTTCACATGATATAAAATTCCAGTATATTTATGAGAACAATAAATAAAGCCATCGTACCAAATTTCAGCGCTATGCGACAATATTAATTTTTTTTTCACTTTTTGAAAAATCCCGCGCGACGTTTTCAGGCCAATAAGTCATTAAGTAATTAACGAAAAAAAAATCCGCTGGGGCATTATGAGAGCCAATGAGAGGAATAAATGGGCTGCCGATTGTCGAAAACTTTCACTAAATATTTGGCCCCGTTTAGAAATTAGAGTGAATGCAAGAAAGGGGTAGTTTTCGATGCAATTTACAACTTCCTCGCACATTAGACAAGTCCTTGCTCAGGGACACTTTATCCGTTAGGACAATTAGGTCATGTCCTACGGGCCACTAGAGAATGAAGGCCAACTGCTGGCCTTTAATTTATAATATAAAATATAAAAAAGCTCACTATATTAGTATAGTGAGCTTTTTTATATTTTATATACTGACATCGACTGTTTGTTTAATACCGGGACTAGCATATATTTCAATACTCTTTAATTCTTATAATTCACACTGCACAAGCACATTTGGTATGGCCAGAGTGCACTGCCGGACGTCACGATGCTCTGGAATCGCTCCGCTCGCTCCATCGAGCATCAATCCGGAACACGCCCCAGAGTCCCCGAGCTGCGCTGAAGAGCTGCGCTGAAGAGCTGCGCTGAAGAGCTGCGCTGAAGAGCTGCGCTGAAGAGCTGCGCTGAAGAGCTGCGCTGAAGAGCTGCGCTGAAGAGCTGCGCTGAAGAGCTGCGCTGAAGAGCTGCGCTGAAGAGCTGCGCTGAAGAGCTGCGCTGAAGAGCTGCGCTGAAGAGCTGCGCTGAAGAGCTGCGCTGAAGAGCTGCGCTGAAGAGGTGCGCTGAAGAGCTGCGCTGAAGAGGTGCGCTGAAGAGGTGCGCTGAAGAGCTGCGCTGAAGAGCTGCGCTGAAGAGGTGCGCTGAAGAGCTGCGCTGAAGAGGTGCGCTGAAGAGCTGCGCTGAAGAGGTGCGCTGAAGAGGTGCGCTGAAGAGGTGCGCTGAAGAGGTGCGCTGAAGAGGTGCGCTGAAGAGGTGCGCTGAAGAGCTGCGCTGAAGAGCTGCGCTGAAGAGCTGCGCTGAAGAGCTGCGCTGAAGAGCTGCGCTGAAGAGCTGCGCTGAAGAGCTGCGCTGAAGAGCTGCGCTGAAGAGCTGCGCTGAAGAGCTGCGCTGAAGAGCTGCGCTGAAGAGCTGCGCTGAAGAGCTGCGCTGAAGAGCTGCGCTGAAGAGCTGCGCTGAAGAGCTGCGCTGAAGAGCTGCGCTGAAGAGCTGCGCTGAAGAGCTGCGCTGAAGAGCTGCGCTGAAGAGCTGCGCTGAAGAGCTGCGCTGAAGAGCTGCGCTGAAGAACTGCGCTGAAGAGCTGCGCTGAAGAGCTGCGCTGAAGAGCTGCGCTGAAGAGCTGCGCTGAAGAGCTGCGCTGAAGAGCTGCGCTCAAGAGCTGCGCTGAAGAGCTGCGCTGAAGAGCTGCGCTGAAGAGCTGCGCTCAAGAGCTGCGCTGAAGGGCTGCGCTGAAGAGCTGCGCTGAAGAGCTGCGTTGAAGAGCTGCGCTGAAGAGCTGCGCTGAAGAGCTGCGCTGAAGAGCTGCGCTGAAGAGCTGCGCTGAAGAGCTGCGCTGAAGAGCTGCGCTGAAGAGCTGCGCTGAAGAGCTGCGCTGAAGAGCTGCGCTGAAGAGCTGCGCTGAAGAGCTGCGCTGAAGAGCTGCGCTGAAGAGCTGCGCTGAAGAGCTGCGCTGAAGAGCTGCGCTGAAGAGCTGCGCTGAATCGCCGTCGCGTCATTAGCGCAGTATGGGCACGTGGCAACTGGCATCGAATACAGCAGGAACCTGTTAGTGTTTGCGCTACTTTGCCAAATTGTAAGTTACTTTGAGCTTCTTCTGGAGCATTCAGGGACTTGAGCAGTGTCTTAAGGGTCCATTGTACCACGAAGTCGTGCCTTGTTGTTGTTGAGCCTGTAGAACATGCACAGGCAACGTGGTACGAATTTTCCTCAGAGTTGCAACCCTTTATGCATCTTTTCCTCGCTAATGGATTTGATCCCAAGCCATGCAGCTGTTCTTCCCAAGCACCCATCAGTACACTTAGTCCCCAGCATTCATATGTGGTGATTGGTAGGCTGGGAGCTCAATGCCATCATTTTCTTTTAGGACGTTCCGACCATATAGCATGTTTTGTGACCATTCTTGTTCCATCATTGTGTAGTACCTTTCTTTGATTCTACCGAATACTACTTGGCAACATTTTTTGTCTTCATATTCTGCCAGGTTAGTAGTTTGAAATCGTCTGAATGATTTTATTAAACCCTATAAAAAAGAACGATCAGTCATGAAAGGCCATACCAAATAATTGACCTACGGGCCAGAGAAAGGTTAAAGCGTCACTGTCCTTGCTCGCTTAATTTTCAAGCAAAAAATTCGAACAAAAAAGTATTGGAGAGTGCATTTCATTATTAATAATGTGGTCTTTGAAAAATTAAAATCGGATTATGTATTCGGCCGCTGCTGCAACAAATGCGCGCAAAATGGCAAAACGTTGATTCAGTGGCCTTGAACAAAAACATGCTACTATTCAAGACGCTTCAAAAACTTCAGCTACAACATTCATTTGAAACTTTTTGCTATTGGACCATCCCTCTGAGTAGCGTTCTCCATAAACTGCAAATTACCCCTAAAAACCACCCCTAACTAGAAACCCTATGGAAGTACAAGGTCGCAAACTTGATATGTTATTAAGCACATGAAAATGAACCGATCCCCCCCAAAAAATGTTAACTTCTAATTATGTTGAGGTAAACTTCCTTCATTGCTTGGCCTACTAGTCAAGTAAAAGCAGTTGAGCGAAGTGTTTCCTTAAAAAATGAGTGATTCTGATGAAGAATTTTTACCGTTATCAAAAAAAGTGTATGCAACTCTCATTTAATGGCCATTAATACACTGGCATGTTATATACGAAATTCGCCTGTGGCTCGTTTCGTATCCTACAACACGGCCGTGTATGAATGCATAGAAAGTAAAGTTCGCCTTACGAGTCTAGCACTATGGAAAGAATGCGCATTAAAAAATTGCAATATTGCCTGTTTGACTTCCATTATAGAAAATACCTTAATATTTATCTATGTTACACACCTACATTTATAAGGAAAAAGTAATATTTGAAAACGCTGCGCGCACGCCCATGACAGGCAGCATAAAGCTTGAAATGAATCGCGTTTTTCCCCCTTGCCCTTCAGACGTCGTAGTGCTAGACTCGTAAGGCGAACTATACCTGCTAGGTAACAACCAGACGTTTACCAGTCAGTCCATAATTTGGCTCTAAGGTGACATTGAAATACCGGCCCATAACATATTTAGCTAAAATTTAGCCAATTTGGACTTAACATAGTCTGGATCGGGTACAGATATTTAATTTGATTTTGATATGATTCTGATTCTGATGATTCTGATACTAATCCTGATTCTGATTCTGATGGTTCTGATGATTCTGATCCTGATCCTGATTCTGATTCGGATCCTGATTCTGATTCTGATGATTCTGTTGATTCTGATGATTCCGACGGTTCTGAGGATTCTGATGATTCTGATGATTCCGATCATTCTCACGATTCTCACGATTCTCACGATTCTCATGATTCTGATGATTCTGATGATTCTTATAATTCTGAACCTGATTCTGATAATTCTGATAGTTCTGATTCTGATGATTCTGATGATTCTCATGATTCTGATGATTTTGAATTTGATTCTGATAATTCTGATAATTCTGATGATTCTGATTCTGATAATTCTTGATTCTGATGATTCTGATATTTCTGATGATTCTGATGATTCTGATATTTCTGATGATTCTGATGATTCTGATATTTCTGATGATTCTGAATCTTATTCTGATAATTCTGATGATTCTGATGATTCTAATTCTGCTAACTCTAATGATTCTGATTCTGATGATTCTGATCCTGATTTTAATTCTGATTCTGATGGTTCTGATGATTCTGATTCTGACGATTTTGAGTCTGATGGTTCTGATGATTCTGATAATTCTGATGATACTGATTCTGATGGTTCTGATGATTCTGATGATTCTCGTAATTCTGATGATTTTGATTCTGATGATTCTGTTCCTGATTCTGATGGTTCTGATGATTCGGAATCTGATTCTGATAATTCTGATGATTCTGATTACTTAGATTTTTTTTAAATTCTGATGATTTTGAATTTGATACTGATTATTCTGATGATTCTGATGGTTCTGATAATTCTGACGATTCTGATAATTCTGATGATTCCGTTCTGATGATTGTGATTCTGATTCTGAATCTGATGATTGTGATTATGATTCAGATCCTGATTCTGATGGTTCTGATGATTCTGCTTCTGAAGATTCCGATTCTGAGTCTGACGGTTCTGATGATTCTGTTGGTTCTGATGATTCTGATGATTCTGACGATCCTGATGATCCTGATGATCCTGATGATTCTGATGATTCTGATGATTTTGAATCTGATTCAGATAATTCTGATGATTCTGATTCTGATGATTCTGATTCTGATTCTGATGATTCTGATTCTGATGATTCTGATGATTTTCATGATTCTGATGATTCTGATTTTGATGATTTTTATGATTCTGATTCTGATGATTCTGATTCTGATAATTCTGATGCTTCCGATTCTGATAATTCTCATGATTCTCATGATTCTCATGATTCTGTTTCTGATGATTCTGAGGATTCTGATTCTGATGATCCTGAATCTGATGATTCTGATGATTTTCATAATGCTGATGATTGTCATGATTCTGATGATTCTGATGATTCTCATAATGCTGATGATTCTCATGTTTCTGATTGTGATGATTCTGATTCTGAATCTGATGATTCTGATTCTGATAAATCTGATGATTCTGATTTTGATAATTCTCATGATTCTGAGGATTCTGATTCTGATGATTCAGAGGAATCTGATTCTGATGATTCTGATGATTTTCATGAATCTGACGATTCTGATTCTGATGATTCTGATACTGATAATCCTGATGATTCTGATGCTGATAATTCTGATGATTCAGAGTCTGATAATTCTGATGATTCTGATGAATCTGATGATTCGGATGATTCTGATGGTTCTGACGATTCTCATGATTCTGATTCTGATGATTCTGATAATTCTCATAACTCTCATTATTCTCATGATTCTCATTATTCTCATGATTTCATTATTCTCATGATACTGATGATTCTCATGAATCTCATAATGCTGAAGATTCTCATGATTCTGATGATTCTGATGATTCTCATGAATCTGATGATTCTCATGAATCTCATAATGCCGAAGATTCTCATGATTCTGATGATTCTGATTCTGAATCTGATGATTCCGATTCTGACGATTCTGATAATTCTGATGATTCGAATGATTCTCATGGTTCTGACGATTCTCATGATTCTGATTCTGATGATTCTGATAATTCTCATGGTTCTGATGATTCTCATGAATCTGATGATTCTCATGATTCTGATGATTCTGATGATTCTGATGATTCTCATGATTCTCATGATTCTGATTCTGATGAGTCTGATAATTCTGATGATTCTGATTATTCTGATGTTTCTGATGATTCTGATGATTCTGATTCTGATTATTCTGATGTTTCTGATGTTCTGATTCTGATGATTCTGATTCTGATGATTCTAATTCTGATGATTCTGATGATTCTGATGATTCTGATGATTCTGATTCTGATGATTCTGATTCTGATGATTCTGATTCTGATTATTCTGACTCTGATGATTCTGATTCTGATTATTCTGATGATTCTGATTCTGATTTAAACTATTTTAAATGCCTTTAAAGAGTTCTACAGCAATCAAAATTTGCTCTAAAAATCCTTCTAAAAGGCGTTTTGTAATTTTTAATCTGAATCCTAAGATTCTGGCGCTTTTCAAAATGTTTTTGGGGATTCCAGTTTGAGTGTTTGGAGCATCCTAAAATGGGTTTCAACCTTCTGAGTTGTTCTGAAATGCTTTTGGAAATCGGTATTTGAATGTTTTGGGGCATTCTAAAATGATTTGCAAAATTTTCTGAAGCGCTGCAGAATGGTTTTGGAAATCCTGAATTTAATTTTAAATGTTTTGAACTTTCCAAAAGGTCTATTAAAGTTCTAAAGTGTTCTGTAGCATTTTAAATGGTTTCCAGTAACTTCTAAATTAAATGAGAAACGAATTCTGTCTGAAATTTTTCCCAAAGACGTCCCTAAGATGTCCATAAACGACATTCAAAACGTCTTGCCTACGTCTCAAAGACATCTTGAAGACGTCGTAATGTAACAAAACCAGCGTCTTCCAGAGATCTGCCTAGAGATGTCTTCAGCATTAAGACTTTCTAAAGACTACTTCAAATCTTCAAAGAGATGTCTCAAAGACGTTTTTGAATCTCTTTTCAATACATAAATCAATATTTACTTTTAGGCTTGAAGAAGAGAAAGATATGAATTTACTACATTTTATATGTAGATCTTCAAAGCAACGCCTTCTAGGCGTCTTTTTTGGTCTTCAGGCGTTCAGACGTAATCGTAATACAGACCCTAGAAAAGACGTCTTCAGGGCTGCGTTCAGATTGAACGACGGTTGTCGCCCGAGCGCGCTCTGACCGTTCAGATTGCCTTGGGTAAAATTTACCCAGCCGTTCAGATTGTCAGTAGATTTTTACCTGACGACACCCAGACGCACACTTTTGCATCCCATAAAATAGTAAGATAAAATTTGCCCCGCATGCGCGTTTGTGTTATGTTTATGTTCTAACCAATAATAAAGGCAAATATTGTAAATATTGTTGTTGGGAGTTATGGCGAGTTTATCCAACAAATAAAATAAAATAGGAAATAAATTAAAATAAGAATTAAGGGTTAAGAGGTATTATTTTATATGTGATAGTTCTACCAAAAAAAATCAAAATAAAATAAAATTAGAGTTGATTATCTTTGAATTTTCTTTTTTCTTATTTTACAAAAATGTTAGAATCACGAACACACCGTGAATTTTGAAAAGGCAACAAAATCAAAATCAAAGCATCCCATAAATAGTGATGTTATGAGGAGAGAATGCGTCTTGGCCGTTCAGATTGGGCGAATCGCCAGGCACACTCGGAGTGCACTCTCTATCGGGTACGCTCTGCACTGGACGTCGCCCAGACTCTTCAATCTGAACGCGCCCCAGGACTTTGTGTGCTGTCTGAATAGTGGAACATCTCGTATCTATCATCTATTACTCGTTTAACGGATGTTCATCAGCAACATGACATAAGGTTGGATGGACTCTACCTGAGTTGGGAATCCCACAGCTACGATAGTGTGCGTAATTCGGGTGGTGTGGTGCGTCTCAGAGTGAATTTCGGGCCCCATTGAGCGCCCGGGCCCTAGGCGGCCGCCTATGGTGGGTACGATAAGTCCGAACTATTGACACTTTTTACCCTGACCCGTCATTATTGTCGCACTTTTTACACCATTCGTACCGTTCAGCATTCCATTTTCCGGTGTAGCTTAGATGGTTGCGTTCCAAAACATAACTGCACCGCATAAACGCTAACCGGTTCAAACAAATCGTACGCACCACTAGTCCGTCTAATGCTAATGGTTAAACCGGCGCACATAGCGGTATTTAATCGATCTAGAAGGCCAAAATTATATCTCTGGTTCAGTTAATCCAAAATGTGTTTTATTACTGATTTATTATGTTTTTAGGAGACAGAATGTATTAATCATAGAAAAATCAGTATATTTTCGTTCAACGGCAAAATAATAATATATTTTTAAATAAAGCAATAATTCCTCAAATAGCTAATTTTCACTAGACTAAAAACGAATATTTCAAAAATCAGGAAAGCCATAATTCTTCGTCAGAAATGTCGCTATCATCTGATTTGGATTCTGGAAAGTAGGCTCAGCTGACAGTAACATTTGTAGCGTCTCATTTAAAAATGGTTTTGTTGTCTTCCTTGGAATTCCCCTCATACTTGATAGAAGTGGATCGGAACTCAATAAGAGCCTATTAATAACATCTAAATTACATGATACTCTGGAAAACTTTCTTGCAAAATTCTGGCCGTATTGCCGAAAATGTTTATTCCTAGCTTCTGCTGCTTCTTCGGAAAGCTGTCCTATTGGAAGCAAGGCATTTCTGATCACAGTGGCACTATGCATTAATATTTTATGCATAGTGGGTGTCATTGGATGCCAGGGGTACAAATCAACATATTAGTCTAGGAGGCAGTGACGATTTTCGGTACTTATTTTCCCAGACAGAGAACATGAATAGAATTGTAGGGTTAGTAATTCTAAGCAAAATACATATATTTTTAGGGGGGGTTTTCCGATGGGTTGAAGCGCAAAATGCGTTAAAGCTCACGAATGGACGGCCCTTTTTTTCCTCAGTCATAAAAATAGGTCTAATAATGAGAAATATACTGAAGTTATGTAAAAAAATAGTCCGGCTAATCTGTGAGTATGGATAATATGTCTGGCAAGTGAAAAATTGAAGACCCGAAAATTTTCAGTCAGACTCCACTCCACTATCTGAGATAAGCCAAATTGCTATTTTCATATACTTTATGTTCTATTGTAGTGAATGTGAAATATTTATGTCTGGGAAAATAAGACTACTTGTATTTTTCAGTGATCTTGTGAACCCATCTGAAAATTTTATCCAGACGCAAAAATTCTTGTTTTGTATCACCAGGAGAACAAACTATTCGATAGATACCAACTGGGAAAATAAGTGCTAAAAAATTTCACTGCCTCCTGGACTATATATCTTGGCAGTATCCATACAATACTCATGAAATTTTTCTTCATTAATTCTATGACAGCTAGAAATTGTTTCTAGTATCACCTTGTTGCGGAAATAACCCACAACAAGTTTAAAATGTTATTATTTGTAGTTTATCAATATAATCTCAATTTCTATTATTTATCATAAAAATAATATTCTAAAAAAAGAATCCTGTAAAACTGGCAACAGCAGCCCTTTTGAATCGGTAAAATTACAGATTTCTTCATTACCCTATGAGCAATGGATCTATTTTGTTGTTGTGATTGGTCAGTTGCCACCCAACATCCCTGATTTATGCGACCTGCTCCGAAAAAGGCAGTCGACTCGACGCACGGTACACAACAGTAGTAATCAAGAAGCAGAAGAGTAAGCAAAGACTCTGCACCCTCTCGCCTCTGAACGCTCTACAGAGAAAAAAAACCCCCAGAAAACCCCCGTTAGTACGCGAATTATAGTAAAATACTACTCCCAGTGTCTCAAGGCCTGACATGGCCTATATTATCAACGATATTATTGATTACAATTCATGTAATTAACCCCTAAATTGTTGCAAGTCATCTCGGACCTAGCAAAATTCTCTACTACGCCTGTTTAAGGTTATTCCTGTCTCACTCTCGACGGGCTTCAACTCTGTATATCATTGTGTTCTCTCTCTTAGTGGAAAATCCCTTAGCTGACAGTGCAAATTACTACGAATAGTGATAAATGGATAAATAATCACTATATGGATTTACCGGTATGAACTGGATTAAGCAAGTAAGACCGTTTCAATTTCTCAAAACAGTCGAACAATAAATTAATAAATACTGAATACCGATTCGGTTGAAATGCACTATAAATTGAAGTGTTTGTTCTAACCTTTAATACAGAAATTTGGTTTTCACACTCGTGAAATGAACATTAATTTGTAAATTTGTATATAGAAACTGAGCATATATATATAGACTTTTCTTGCACTTATTGTTTACACACTTCAGCAGAAAAGTGCTCAAATTATTAACTCTCAATAAACAAAAGAACCTTCAAGGATTATAAACATTTTGTGAATACAGTGAGCTGATTGAAGTTCACGAATTATTTGTGTTGTGCTCTCGTAAATTTAAATTAGTTAATTTGTGTTCTCGTTCTTTGAACATTCAACCATAAATGATATTATTATTATGAAATTTCACTATTTTTTATAAATCAAGATACTTATTTACTCGCTTATTTACTTTAGATTAGTATAAAATTTGTAGTTCGACTGGACGTCCAAATAGGAATTATTAGATAGGATTTGATTGCTGATTAAACCGAATTAACTTCATTTATTAATTAAATTGATAACTATTCTATTTCAGCGTTTTATTTGTATAAATGAGAATCAAGGCACCCATAGTTCAATACAAGGCTTAAATGATCCAACACCTAATGGTTAATTTTTACAGTCAGTCAAAGTAAAAACTTTTGACATCCCTGGTGCGGTAATGACTAGAGTCCACAAAAGGGTAATAGCTAGTTCCGTCACATTGGTCCTTCGAGCCGGATTAAAGCCTTGATTGAAATGTAATTAATTGAAAAATTTAATGTTTTTTTTTATGCCTCTATCTCTGACTGCTTTAAGATTCTCATTTCTACACTGCTCAATAAAAACTTGTGTTTTTATTATATATTGAAATTTACCTACTCGAATCCCTGTATTGCTCGTACTTGGTAAGTACATTCTCTGTTGTAAATATTCTATATTGTAAATAGGTACATTGTGTATTGATTTGTATAGGTACAATTTATTAATTAGCTTGTTTGGCTCTCTTAATTCATTTTAAATTGATTATTATTGGTGGAGTTATTTAAAGGCTATTTCTCAATATGGATTTTGATGCTATGAAGCAGGTCCGTACTCGCGCAAAAAGCGCTATTACTCGCATTGCTAATTGGGTGAAAAACAATAAGGATGTTGAAGTAGATCCAACTCAATTTGAAAATCGTATAGTTAACTTAAAAGATAACTTTGAAAAATACTCAATGACTCAAGATGAAATTGAAACTTATCTTGAAGAATTCACTGCAAATGATAACGAAAATAGAGATATTGTTGAAAATCAATTCTATGATACTCTCTCTCTGATACAAAAATGTATTAAAACATTGTCTCCGGTTACCCTGAACACTCCACCAATAAGCCAAACTAGTTTGCCACAGCTGAGTTTGCCACCACATATGGAAGTGAAACTCCCTCAAATAAATATAAACCCCTTTAAAGGTGACACCGCTGAGTGGACTTCCTTTTTTCAAATCTTCTCTGCTCTGATAATTGATAATACTCACCTGAGTAAAATACAAAAATTTATTTATTTAAAGTCATTTTTGAGAAACGAACCATTGAAATTGATCGAAAACTTGGCTGTGACAAACGATAATTTTGATATCGCTCTAGAAATATTGCAGAAACGATATGAAAACAAAATCTCTGTAATAAACGCTCATTTTGTTGCTCTCTTGGAACAAAACACACTCAGTAAATGTAACGCTCAAACTCTCAGAGAGTTTGTTACAAATTGTAGAAAAAATTTACTTTCTTTAAAGAATTTGCACTATTCTTACGAACAGCTTTGGGAATTTTTGATAATATATTTAATGGGAAAAAAACTTGATTTTGGCACGCGCAAGGCGTTCGAGAATGAGCGCGATTTAAATCAACTCCCTCAACTTGATGACCTTTTTGAATTCCTCGAAAAAAGATGCTTAGCTTTGGAAAATCTCTCAAGTACGGAAGTGCCTTCACCTCAAAACGGGCAACGAAAAGTAAACAAAACCCCAAACTCTGGCGCTGCTCTGTTCGCTCAAAATAATATAAGTAAAGTCACTACACACTGCTTATATTGCAATCAAGACTCTCACAAAATTTATATTTGTAATAAGTTTAAAGGTTTACAGGACTCGGAAAGGAAGACTTTTGTTTATTCAAAACAACTCTGCTTTAATTGTCTTGGTTCCAAACACACTCTTGCCAATTGCCCAGCAACCAAAGGTTGTTTTATCTGCTCTCAAAGGCATCATACATTGCTCCACAATGCTTTTGTCCCTCAAAATCCTCCAGCTCAAGGTCACAGACCCCAACAAAGACCCCATCATAATAACCCTTCGATTGCTAGACCAAATTATTCTAATGGTCAGCAGCAACCGTCTCAGCATCCTTCCAAGACACAGACACAAGGTTCAAGACCACAAAATCAAGCTGACTCACAACCAAACCAAAATGAACTTTCCAAATCTTCCCAAAGTCTCCACTCCGTCTCAGCACTCTCTACAAAAAACTCACAAACTCTTTTAGCAACCGCATGCGTGACACTTTATGACGCAGACAGGCGGCCCCTTCAAGCCAAAGCCATTTTGGATAATGGCTCGCAACACTCCTTTGTAACTGACAAACTAGTTAAAAGGTTAAAACTAGTCCCCTATGTCAAAACAACATATGTGTCTGGCATAGCTCTTAGTAACAATGTTACTAATAAGATGATTGATTTGAAAATATACTCAAATTTGTATCCTCATAGGAAATTTGAGATTTCCTGCGCCGTTCTCCCTGTAATAACAGGACCCCTCCCCTCTATACAAATAAATGTCAGTTCGTGGAATATACCGAGCGACATTGTTCTTGCTGATCCTAGTTTCACTCGTCCTTCGGAAATTGACCTTCTGATTGGTTCAGACCTCTATTATAATCTCCTGACAAAAGGCCTGATTCATCTAGGTCATGGCCTGCCCACAGTCTTAAACACTCATCTCGGTTGGATTCTTGGAGGAACGTTTCCCCAAAATTCACACCATAATAACTGCTCTCATTTAGTCACTAGTAGCCCTGCACAACAAGTGCACTCCTCTGTCTCTATGTTTGTTCAAAGCCCGGACAATAGCTCTCTCGAAAATATAGTGACTAAATTTTGGTCCATGGAAGAAATTCATACCAAAGCCCCTCTCTCCATTGAAGATGCAAAGGCTGAAGCTTGTTTCAAGGAAACAACTCAAGTATTAGAAAATGGCTCTTATCAAGTTAACTTACCCTTGAAATCTCCCTCTGAAAATCTCAAACTCGGTGATTCTTTGTCTATAGCCACAAAAAGATTTCACAATCTCGAGAGGAAATTTGTAAAGGACCCAGATTATTTTCATGAATATCAGAAATTTATTCATGAATATGTTAACCTTGGACATGCCAGGTTCCTACCCCTTTCCTCTGCTAATGAAAATCTGGAGCTCAAATGCTTCCTCCCTCATCATGCTGTGGTTAGAGAAGGTGCGTGCTCAACGAAGCTGCGTGTGGTCTTTGACGCCTCTTGCAAAACCACAACGGGCCTTTCCCTAAATGACATAACTCTCAAAGGCTTTCAGGTCCAGCCTGACCTTTATGACATATTGTTACGCTTCAGATCTTTCAAATATGCTCTCACCTCTGATATTGAGAAGATGTTCAGACAAATAAAGATAAATCCCACTCAGACCTTTTTATTAAATATTTTATGGAGAGACGAGCCTGAAAAACCACTTCAGTGCATCGAATTGACCACTGTCACGTATGGCACTAACAGTGCTCCATTCCTCGCAACTAGAGTCTTAAACGATGTTGCATTAAAAAATAGCTCAGATTATCCCCTCGCGTCTCATTCTCTATTGAAACAATGTTACATGGATGATATCCTAAGTGGATGTGATGACCTTAAGGATTTAGAAATACTCTATAGCGAACTTATCTCTTTATTAAAGGCTTCTGGATTTGAATTACACAAATGGTGTTCAAATTCAAAGGAATTTCTAGACAAAATCTCTCATAAAGAAAAAATAGTCGAAGTAGATATGAATTTTGACGAAAACCCGAATAAGGTACTTGGCCTTATTTGGAACCCAATTCTCGACTTCTTCTGCGTCTCTATTCCTGAAGTAAAATTAACAACCCCTATTACGAAAAGAAAAATTGTCTCTGTAATAGCTCAATGTTATGATCCCCTTGGTTTTTTATCTGTAGTCATTGTGACAGGAAAAATAATTGTACAAAGACTTTGGACTTTGAAGTTGGATTGGGACACCCCAATTACTGATGACTCACTCTTGCAAGAATGGAATGGTTTCATACATGATCTTCCTCTCCTCAAAACGCTCAAGATCCCTAGATACCTTTTTTCTGACAAAACATTAAGTTCCATGGAATTCCACGGATTCTCTGATGCCAGCCTCAAGGCATACGCCGCTTGCGTTTACGTTCGCGCCCTATATACTGATGGAACAGTATCTTGTCATTTGATTACCTCTAAATCTAGAGTATCTCCTCTGAAAACAGTTACATTGCCTAGGCTAGAATTATGCGCCATGGTTTTGCTCTCAAAGTTGGTTTCAAAGTTAATCGCAATCTTCGAAGATCGATTCTCATTGAGTTCTGTAAATTTGTGGACAGATTCGCAAATTGCGCTCTGCTGGATAAATTCCCATGCGTCGCGCTGGACTGTTTTTGTGGCTAACAGAGTAGCACAAATTCAAGAACTCACCTCAAATCACAAATGGCGTCATATAAATTCTTCAGACAACCCCGCTGATTACCCATCTAGAGGTTTGCCAATACCCCAAGTCCAGGAGTGCCATACTTGGTGGCAAGGCCCTAAATTTCTTCATGACCCTGAATTAAATCTCTCCCAATTTGGCAACACTCCCAGTTTGTCTGATGTCCCTGAGGAAAAGAAAATAGCTCTAGTAGGAACTGATAAGAAAGATCAAGATCTGTTTTGGCCCGGAATATTCAATCGAGCTTCTAAATTTCGTAAGCTCCAACGCACAGTAGGGTACATGTTGAGATTTGCACATAACACAAAATGTAAACATCTCGATAGAACAAAAGATTCTCTCGAAGTCCAAGAGCTGAAAGCAGCCTTGAACTTGATCACAAAAATTCTCCAGTCAATTCATTTTTCAAAGGAAATCTCAGAGTTGAATCAAAACATATTTTTGAGCAACAAATCACTGATTAAACTCAAACCCTTCTTAGATAAGGATGGTTTTTTAAGAGTGGGTGGAAGATTAGACAACGCTAATGTCTCCTTCGATCAAAAACACCCCATTTTGCTCCCTTCCCATAATCATATTGTCTCATTAATGTTAATCCAAGAACATGAGCGTTTAGGTCATGCAGGCGCACAAGCAGTGCTATCGAATTTTCGCCTAAGGTTCTGGCCACTCGATGGTTTAAGGGAGACAAAACGTATAATCAACAATTGTATTACCTGCTTCCGATTCAGAGCTCAACCAGCAGAGCAAATTATGGCAAGTCTGCCAAAGGAGCGTGTGAATGTCTCCCGCTGTTTCAGCCAAGTTGGAATAGACTATGGCGGACCCTTCTTAATAAAATCGTCCAAGCTACGCAAAGCTCCCCTAATTAAATGCTATATTGCAATTTTTGTCTGCTTGGCCACCAAGGCAATTCATATTGAATTGGTGACAGGGCTCTCTACCGAACACTTCATCATGACATTGAAAAGATTTATTGCCCGGAGAGGTAACCCAACCGTGATACATAGTGACAATGCCACCAATTTCCAAGGCGCCCAAAATCAATTGAAGGAATTGCATAACTTTTTTAGAAATAGAACCCATTTGAACTCAATCAGGGACTTTCTCTCTCAAAATGAAACTGAATTCAAGTTCATCCCTCCAAGAAGTCCTCATTTCGGTGGCATTTGGGAGGCAGCAATTAAAAGCGCCAAATACCACATCGTCAGGCTGGTTGGGGAAACCCGCTTCACGTTTGAAGAGTTCTATACAATTTTAGTGCAAATTGAAGCCATATTGAACTCACGTCCCCTATGCGTTCTTTCAAACGACCCAAACGACTATCAAACTCTAACCCCTGGTCACTTCTTAATTGGTTCAAGCCTTACGGCTCACCCAGATAAGGATTTAAGTCATCTTAATGAGAACCGCCTTTCTATGTGGCAGAAAATTTCACACATCCAACAAGTGTTTTGGAAGCGTTGGTCAGTGGACTATTTGAACAGACTCCAAAATCGACCTAAATGGTTCCGGATTTCTCTAGATCTAACCCCCAATACATTAGTACTTTTAAAGGAAGATGACACTCCACCTCTAAGATGGCCTTTAGCCAGAGTCTTAGAGGTATTCCCTGGACGAGACAATAAAACCAGAGTGGTAAAATTGAAAACACAAAGTGGTGTTTTTACTCGAGGAATAGCAAAGGTATGTCCTTTACCAATTCAGGATTAAAACCTGCTACTTTCTCTATTGTAAATATGTTGTTTATTTTTTTTGTTAATGTTTCGTCTCTCATTGAAGTTTGGAAACTTCAAGGGGGGGAATATGTTGCGGAAATAACCCACAACAAGTTTAAAATGTTATTATTTGTAGTTTATCAATATAATCTCAATTTCTATTATTTATCATAAAAATAATATTCTAAAAAAAGAATCCTGTAAAACTGGCAACAGCAGCCCTTTTGAATCGGTAAAATTACAGATTTCTTCATTACCCTATGAGCAATGGATCTATTTTGTTGTTGTGATTGGTCAGTTGCCACCCAACATCCCTGATTTATGCGACCTGCTCCGAAAAAGGCAGTCGACTCGACGCACGGTACACAACAGTAGTAATCAAGAAGCAGAAGAGTAAGCAAAGACTCTGCACCCTCTCGCCTCTGAACGCTCTACAGAGAAAAAAAACCCCCAGAAAACCCCCGTTAGTACGCGAATTATAGTAAAATACTACTCCCAGTGTCTCAAGGCCTGACATGGCCTATATTATCAACGATATTATTGATTACAATTCATGTAATTAACCCCTAAATTGTTGCAAGTCATCTCGGACCTAGCAAAATTCTCTACTACGCCTGTTTAAGGTTATTCCTGTCTCACTCTCGACGGGCTTCAACTCTGTATATCATTGTGTTCTCTCTCTTAGTGGAAAATCCCTTAGCTGACAGTGCAAATTACTACGAATAGTGATAAATGGATAAATAATCACTATATGGATTTACCGGTATGAACTGGATTAAGCAAGTAAGACCGTTTCAATTTCTCAAAACAGTCGAACAATAAATTAATAAATACTGAATACCGATTCGGTTGAAATGCACTATAAATTGAAGTGTTTGTTCTAACCTTTAATACAGAAATTTGGTTTTCACACTCGTGAAATGAACATTAATTTGTAAATTTGTATATAGAAACTGAGCATATATATATAGACTTTTCTTGCACTTATTGTTTACACACTTCAGCAGAAAAGTGCTCAAATTATTAACTCTCAATAAACAAAAGAACCTTCAAGGATTATAAACATTTTGTGAATACAGTGAGCTGATTGAAGTTCACGAATTATTTGTGTTGTGCTCTCGTAAATTTAAATTAGTTAATTTGTGTTCTCGTTCTTTGAACATTCAACCATAAATGATATTATTATTATGAAATTTCACTATTTTTTATAAATCAAGATACTTATTTACTCGCTTATTTACTTTAGATTAGTATAAAATTTGTAGTTCGACTGGACGTCCAAATAGGAATTATTAGATAGGATTTGATTGCTGATTAAACCGAATTAACTTCATTTATTAATTAAATTGATAACTATTCTATTTCAGCGTTTTATTTGTATAAATGAGAATCAAGGCACCCCTAGTTCAATACAAGGCTTAAATGATCCAACACCTAATGGTTAATTTTTACAGTCAGTCAAAGTAAAAACTTTTGACATCCCTGGTGCGGTAATGACTAGAGTCCACAAAAGGGTAATAGCTAGTTCCGTCACACACCTTAAAACGATATATTAGATTAAAATCAATTTCCGTTATTTCAGCTGCTGCCTCTGGATCTGCAAAGAATCGACGACTGGTGTTTCCTTCATTTGTAGAACCAAATCCAGGCTTAGGAATATCCACAATCAAGCCCATTTGATTTCTAAAGTTATGCTGAATCTGGCTCTTTCTTTGTTTTATAGTGTCTTTTACAGCCTCTGATTGCAAGCGCCATTTTTTAATGGTTAATTTGTATGAGATATGCAGCAAGCTTTCAAAAATGCGGATTCTGGCATGCAAAATTGATAATCCAAACTTTAGAACCTCTGTATTGACTTCTCAATTTATTTGCATGTTGTTAAAGTCTTTAGATGTTAAACCGCATATGTAACACTTCATTGTAGATGTGATATCAGTAGCAGCGTTGCAGATTTTTCCATCGATCATGGTCAGCATCATTTTATGCCTAACAGAAAAATCAGCGTAAAAAAGTGTCACTCTTGTAGGCTCCAGTAAATTTGTTGCCTCTTCTACATACGAGATCTCTTCCTTTGTAGTATTGACAGATTCTTTAACAAATCTAATCCTTATAGGTCGGCAGTAGCGTGGCGAAGATGGGGTTGGATTTTGCCAGATTATTTTTTTATTAACTTCACAAATTAACTGTAATGGTAGAAAAGAACTTTGAAAAATATTTGTATCGGAACCAGTTTCGCTCTCAAACTTTTGCTTGAATTGTGCTTGTTGTGATCCATCACACCCCCATTTGCAAATCAACAGTGAAGATTTACGTTCCTCTTCACCTAAACTTTGGAGAACCTCTTCTAAATAAATCAATAGCCTTTCAACGGTATGGTTGAGAAGGCTTTGTAAGTTAGTTTCCGCAAGGGTTTCAGTTACAATAAAGGACTCTTTGGCAGGATAGCAGTCTTATTTGCTTTTTGTAACAAGCTGTAGCAAGGAAAGACACCTTTAGCAGTGCTTATAATTATTTCGTACTGTTTTTGGGATAAATTCGCTTCCACAAACATTGAGAGCGCTTGTAGAACTGTTATCCGTGACTTCTCCCTTTCGAAACAAGAGTATGCTTTCTTATATTTTTCAGCTTCCGTTTGGGAGCCAGTTACTTCTTTCACAATTTTTGAAACGTCTCGTTTTCCTTCACATCGCAATTTTACCTGTGTCGCGTACGTCAACATTTGGGAATCAACACTAGCACACATTTCTTCTGTTTTTCTTCTTTTACTTCTTTCACTTAGCCCATCAAAAGTTTTGGGCGGTCTTCCGGTTTTATGTATTGCTCTTGGTATTTCAAAATTTTCCTGCAGCCATTCAGAATTTTTTTCCAAGAAAACATGTTCCTTTTTGCTTGCAATTCCCCATCTTCGTTTAAATTCGGACTTAATATAAGAAAATTTGTGCTTTACTTCTTTTATTTGGTCATCTGAATAGTTATCGTATCCTATAAGATAATTCTCCAAAAACTCCAAACCTTTGGTAATGCTGGGCAAATTTTGTTGTCTCATAAGGTCAAATAGGTAACTGCCTGCGAGAAAACATTTTCATTCCAGATGGTCCTAGAAGAAAATGGATTCTATTAGGACCAAGTAAAAAATATTTATAAAAATTCATTCATTTTAGCATTCAAGTAAAATGTAAAAAAAAGATTATCAAAAGATCGCGCGAATCCGCGGTTACTTCTTACGTAGCTAACTAGTAAAAACTATAAAATACGTTAACAAATACAAATGAATACCGGGACGAGCCCTGAAGGACAACAAAAACCTTTAAATTTGGCAAAATTATCAACGGTAAAAAAAAATTAAAAAATTTATTTACCATACATTTTTACAAACATACCTACCTGGGTTCTTGAAAATCCATTTTGGTATTCGGGAAACACAAAGTTTAAATCTAAAAATATAAAGTTTTTAACACATTCAATAAAATTGCTGATAAGGAAATAAGCACTCCAACCAGAACAACGAGATTAAACTGATACTGTGCGATTGAAACTTGACCAAATATAAAAATTTGAGTTGGTGCGAGTTTTTTGGAGATTAATAGTAGATTATACCACGAGTCAATAATGATAGCTATTATTCCCGAGGAATATTTACGAACTGAGCCGCGTTAGCGGCGAGGGAGTAACATTACGACAAATAAATTTATTTGAGATTTTTAATGAACAAATTTCATCCATCACAATTTTCAATAGAAATCCACAAGCACTACACGTTTGACACTGACACTTTTGAGGAATAATGACCATTAATCCCGCTACTCGTCATTAATCCCGGGGGGAATAACATATGTCATTATACTGCCAAAATCACAAGTATATTTCTTACATTATACATTAGTCGTAAATAAATAGTAATAAATACCAATTTTATTCTACCTGCTTTGAAATTTGGAAAATTGACTTTTGGCCGGCTAGCCGGCTAGATCAATTAAATACCTTTTTCTACAACTGTCAAAAAATGATGATGTTCGCACACTCATGACAGTTCGCGAAGTGACACTTTTTTTCCCAGGTATTGATTTTTTAACGTTCTCATGACGCCGTGCGCGAACTAGCTATTTCGCACACTAGTGCGCGAAATAGCTAGTTCGAACACTGGTGTCATGGTGACACATACCTGTCAGGAAACCAAAAATAATTAAAATTCACCTACCTTTGATTGAAAATGCAATTTTGGCTTCGAATGATCGATATTTAAATAGAGTTGTAGAAAAAATATTGTTTGCAACTCGGGCGCGAAATACTTTGGTGATCTCAACTATTTTTCTAACTCGGCTGCGCCTCGTTAAAAAAATCAGATCTCGATCACCAAAGTAGCATTTCGCGCACTTGATACAAAAATAACTATTTTCTACAACTGTCAAAAAATGATGATGTTCGCACACTCATGACAGTTTGCGAAGTGGCACTTTTTTTCCCAGGTATTGATTATTTAACGTTACCATGACGCCGTGCCAGACTTTATATTGTGTTTGTATAGATGTTGGCTGATATAGAAACAGAGGAAAAATTTGTCATCATGTCGCTGTTCCAGAAGAAAACCGACGTAACTGCAATTTTTTCCAAAACTAAGTTAAGTACACTAATGGAAAAAAAAAAATCGATTTCATTTGGTAAAAAATTGACGCATTAGACCTATCTATTTTACCAGACAAGGAGGTAATAATACGAAAAATTTATTAGGTAGAAAAAGACGCAGAACGCTTGTTGCGCAAGACGAGGCAAAACGTACCAAACCATGTTAGACCTATGTACAGGGTGTCCCAAAAAGATACCGACAAACTTTAAGGGGTAGTAGGGGACATCAAAACAAGCATTTTTGTTTATATAAATGTTATGAGTGTCATTTACTACCTGTTTAGTTAGGTACCTATATTGTACTAGTTAGAAATATTGTCATTGTCAGAGATATATCACTTTTTAAAATAAAATGTCAATTACGCTCTCCATTGAAATTGGATTTATTCAATACTCCTAAGTGGTAGGAGATACAACAGTTGGCGACGAGGATCACGAAGAATCTACAATGCCTCGCAATAGAAGAACGTTGGATATTCCAATAATACCTTGCACGGGGCCACACCAACAGAACTCCATAAGCAATGCCTTCAATATCGAATCATTCGATAATAGTAAAATATCATGGACCCGATGGATTGAAAGATTTGAGGGGGCTTTAGATATTTTCAATGTTTCTGAAGATAAAAAGGTACGATATTTATTACATTATATGGGGCCTGAGACATATGATGTTATTTGCGATAAATTAACCCCAAAAAGTCCTAATACTGAACAATACGAGGTTATTATCAAATTCCTACAAGAGTTTTATGATCCGGCACCATTAGAAATTGCTGAAATTTTCCGGTTTCATAGGCGAAAACAAGAAGAAGGTGAAAACGTTCAAGATTTTTTGAAGTCATTACAAAAACTATCCATTCATTGTAATTTTGGAAATTATTTAACAACAGCAATTCGGAATCAATTTGTTTTCGGCCTATTTAGTGTTCAAATACAAAATCGCCTTTTGGAAACACGAAATCTTACACTGGATCGAGCTGTGGAGGCAGCAGTGGCAATGGAATTGTCTGCAAGAAACACTGCCGAGATTCGTTCAGGAAAGGAAGGAAATCTTTTAGATTTTTCATCACAATCAAAAGAAAACAAAAATATTTTACAAAAATTTTTCTGTTTTAGATGCGGCGATAAAAATCATTTTGCGAATAATTGTAAAAAAACTAACCTTCTATGTTCTTTTTGTCACAGGAAAGGCCATTTACAGAAAGTTTGTAGGAAAGTGTCAGATACAAATACGTGTCAGTTCGAATCACAAGGTACGATCCAGGACATTGTGGCACTGGAATCAGAACAAGACATGTTTCGAGAAAAGTTTATTCAGTCTTTTATCGTTGATAACAAAAAAGTTGATTTTCTGGTTGACAGTGGTGCAGCTGTAACAGTAATGGGTAGGTAAGCGTCAATTCGATTTACTTTTTCCAAACTCACTCGACCAATCGACCAACCTGAAACTTATTTCATATTGTCAGAATTCTTTGACTGTACTTGGATTCTATCCATGCAAAGTGAAATTTAGAAATATAAATTACGACCTGAATTTATACGTTGTTGCATGTGATAGGGAACCCTTAATTGGTCGGGAATGGATACGCCAGATTAAATTAAATTTATTTGATAATGTAAACAATATTTCGTCGAAATCGTCTGATATTTTTGAGGAGTTTTCTAGAAAATATGCCAATGTATTTTGTACTGGTATAGGGAAATTTAGGGGAATTCAAGCTAGATTAGTACTAAAGGAGAATGTTACACCTTCATTTTTCAAAGCTAGACCTATACCATTTTCCCTAATAGCAAAAGTCGATGAGGAGATAGAGAAATTAGTTTCAGAAGGTATTTTAACAAAAGTCAATCGTTCCGAATGGGCTACTCCGATATTGCCAGTAGTTAAGAGTAATGGTAGTATTCGTATATGTGGAGATTTTAGATTAACTGTAAATAAAAATCTCAAAGTTGACAACCATCCTTTGCCTACAGTTGATGAGTTATTTCACTCTTTGGCCGGCGGACAAAAATTCACGAAACTGGATTTGAGTCAGGCTTATCTTCACATGGAAGTACATCCAGATGATCGACACTTACTTACCTTAAACACTCATAAGGGATTATATGAATGTAATCGTTTAATGTTCGGTATTTCTTCAGCTCCCGCAATTTTTCAAAGAGAAATGGAAATTCTTTTGAAAGGCATTTCGGGCGTATCAGTTTATTTAGATGATATAAAAGTGACAGGCGAGAATGATGCAATACATTTAGAAAGACTACATCAAGTTTTTCAACGACTTTCGTTACATGACCTTCATATCAATAAAGAAAAGTCAATTTTCTTTGCTGATAAAATCGAATATTGTGGCTATATAATTAATTCTCAAGGGATACACAAAATACCCGCTAAAATTAATACTATTATTGATGCGCCACAGCCAAAAGATAAAACTCAACTTAGATCATTTCTTGGCCTGGTCAATTATTATGGCAGATTTCTGCGAAATCTGAGCACAATTTTATTTCCGTTAACTCGTTTATTACATAAAAATTCTAAATTTGTCTGGTCAAAAGAATGTGAACAGTCTTTCAAAAACGTGAAACAAATTATAGCGGGAAGTGACTTCTTAACACATTTCAATCCACAACTACCTTTAATACTTGCTACTGATGCTTCACCTTACAGTGTAGGCGCTGTACTGTCACACAAATTTCCTGATGGTTCTGAGAGGCCGATTCAATTCGCTTCACAAACTCTTTCATTAACTCAGCAGAAGTATTCTCAGATCGATCGAGAGGCATACGGTATTATTTTTGGAGTGCGAAAGTTTTATCAATATCTTTTTGGAAATCGTTTTACACTTATTACAGACCATAAACCTTTACTACAGATATTTTCACCTCATAAAACACTACCTACATTAACAGCTACAAGAATGCAACATTATGCGATTTATTTACAATCATTCAATTATGATATTCAATACAGATCTAGTAAAGAACACGGAAATGCGGATTTTTGTTCTCGCTTACCGTTAGAGTCTGAATCTCTTATACAGTTTGATGCTTCAGATCTATTCGAGATCAAGCAAATTGAGACGTTACCAGTTTCATTTTCTCAAATTGAATATTATACAGAACATGATAAATTATTACAACCCTTATTAGACGGTTTAAAAACAGGAAAAGAGATACAATCAGCGTTGCGGTTCGGTATGCCACAAATAGAGTTCTCACTTCAACAAGGTTGTTTAATTCGAGAGGTTCGCGTAGTTATACCAAAATTCTTACAATCACGAATTCTTGAGGAACTACATATTGCTCACTTTGGAATAACCAAGATGAAAAGTTTAGCTAGGGGATACTGTTGGTGGTCAGGTATCGATCATGATATAGAAAAGTTAGTTAATGGATGTTTACAATGTAAGAAAAATCAAAATAATCCTCCTTCTGTTCCAATTCATTCATGGGAAGAAACATCCTGTCCTTTTGAGCGTGTGCATATTGATTATATGACATATGGTGGACAGCCGTACTTTATTTTGGTTGATGCTTTTTCCAGATGGCCAGAGGTTTATTTAACCCACGACATGTCAAGTAGAACCACAATTGGGATTTGTAGAGAAATATTTTCTAGATATGGTATACCGAAATACATAGTCAGTGATAATGGCCGTCAGTTTTTATCACATGAATTCAAGCAATTTTTAAGAAATAATGGCATTAAACAAAAATTGACAGCCCCATATCATCCAGCAACTAATGGGTTAGCAGAACGATGCGTTCAGACTATTAAACAAGCTATTCGTGCAGCAAATCCAACACCACAAAATCGAGAAAAAGAGTTATGCCAAATTTTACTTCAATTTAGAAAAATGCCACACGCTACAACTAACAAATCACCATCAGCGTTAATTTTTAATAGGGAAATTCGATCACGTCTGGACATAATAAAGCCTGAAGGAAATAGCATCCATGATAATGTGTCTAAAATTCCGAATTATTGCAATTGTGAACTAAATACTCGTATTATGGTTAGAAATTATTCTGACAGTGAAAAATGGGTTTTTGGTTTGATTATTAGGCGGTTGGGTAATTTACATTACTTAATTAAGTTGGACGATGGTCGAGTTTGTAAAAGACACGTAAATCAGTTGCGCAGCTAAATACTTGCTTCTTTATTTTTTTTTTTATCAGCTCATTGTTTCCTTAATTCATTTATGTTATAATTTTCTCTGTTTCACAAAACAATGATTTAGGGACATCGTATCCTATACATACCTATATATATATTTTTTTTAATGAGCTGTAAATGGGTTTTCATGTTCCTTTAGAATTATTTCATTTTTTTTTTTCCTTCCTCGGGAGGAGTGTTATGAGTGTCATTTACTACCTGTTTAGTTAGGTACCTATATTGTACTAGTTAGAAATATTGTCATTGTCAGAGATATATCACTTTTTAAAATAAAATGTCAATTACGCTCTCCATTGAAATTGGATTTATTCAATACTCCTAAGTGGTAGGAGATACAACAATAAACATAAATATGTCCGCAAATGAGCCATTTGGGCTGTAGAGCAAAAAAACTGTTTGATACTTTTATTCTTCTCAATAATTAAATCACTGTTTACTTATTAATTTTGCTTTATTATCAAATAAATTATGATTTACAATAATTGTTTAAAATGTTGACTATTTACTTCAATGCAAGATTACACCGTCGGGTCATTGACTGAAAAGTTTAGTCTACAAGTCTACGAAACACCTGTTCCTAATGAGGAAGATCTGATAGCAAGGATACTGGCGAGTTGTACCCATGTAGAAGGTATTCCCGGAATATTCCAAAAAGTTCGCGAGTGGAACAATTATTGTAAACCATAATTTATTTGCTATTAAAGCAAAATTAATAAGTAAACAGTGATTTAATTATTGCGAAGAATAAAAGTATCAAACAGTTTTTTTGCTCTACAGCCCAAATGGCTCATTTGCGGACATATGTTTATATAAACAAAAATGCTTGTTTTGATGTCCCCTACTACCCCTTAAAGTTTGTCGGTATCTTTTTGGGACACCCATAATTCTGATCTTTGTCAAACCACAGGCAATGAACAAGAACAAGGAAATGCTTAGTGTGCAAAACGAACACCTCTCACCTGTACTAGTTAGCCAATAAAAATGCATTGCCTCGTGTTGCGCGCGCATACAGGTGAAAATAGATAGGTCTATTGTACTACCAAATTTGACCGCTAGATGGTAGTTGCGTCGTTACTTCATTATAGGTCCTTTGCGCTAACATTTGCGAACAACACCGACGCATCGATCTGTTGTGTCAATAAGTGGAATCAGTTTTTGAGAAATTCCGACATAAGTGCAGTTTGTGTCGTCGTTATTCACCCAACAACTGAAATTGATATGTACGGAAGTACAAGCAACACTTATTTGGTGCAAAAGTGATGTTATTATCTCTATAGGTATTATTTTTCTACGTTTTTTGTTCATTTTCTTCTTTTTTATTTTATTCTGTGCAAAAAAATTAGGTATCATAATACCTATGCATCCCTCTAAATTCGCAAAAGTTCAACAGCTGAAACCGGATGATTACCAACGTCAAATTCGATATTAAGAGACACTTCTGACACACACTCATGAGGATCCAAAATGTCTAAAAAAAAATAATATGGACCGATGAAGCTACATTTTCTAGAGAAGGTATTTCTAATAGGAGAAATCGACACTTTTGGGCTAATTAAAATCCACACGCGGTCAAGGAACAAAAGATCCCAAACTTCCAGTTGCAACAAAATAGGGTGTGACAATATGTATTTTTTCTACTACCGTGCGTGAAGTACTCACTTTATGCACTATTCTGAAGACCGAGCTGAAGACGTTAAATTTCACTTCTCACACTAGTGCGTAAAATAATGTCAATAGCAGATGTCGACACTGTCAATTTAGTATTTTTCTGGTAAATTAGTTTACGCACTAGTGCGTAAAGTATTTGTCTAAATTTATTTTTCACATATATTTTATTGATAGTAGAAAAAATGTAGTATGCATTAAGTGTGTAAAGTATCTTTTTTTACTCATGTGATTGTCGCACGTCATATTCGTGAAAAAAAGTTTACTTCACACACTCGTTACATAAATAGCTATTTAATAAAACATAATTTTTAAATAATCCAATTCTAACAGAAACTAGCCTGTATTTCCGAAACCTTACTATTTAGGTATAGGAACATGATACATCATTTGTGAGGGATTTTAATTGCCTTTTATAATTTTTCATAATATACAAGGTGTTCTATTTAAAAAAGTGCACTTTTTATCTTTTTTGTACCTGGCAGCACAATTACTAATTTTGACCAACCCTGTATAATTTAGAACAAATTTTCTTGCTCAAAAGTAATATGCAAGGCCTCCCTAAGTTATCTCCAAAATTTAAACTTTCTACGAATCTCAGGGATGTAGTAATACAAATTTAACTAGAGCTATTTTTTGAAGAAAAAATAAAGAAACTAATTAATAAGTCGAAAATCACTAGAGGTATAGGACACTATTATACAAAAATGATCAGAAAGTAATAGCGGAGAGAAAAATGCAATAATATACAGGGTGTCTCATTTAAAATATCAACGTTCATATTACTTTCTGGTATAAGCGGCATCGTTGATGACAGTATAAGCGGCTTTTTAATGACACTTGACAGGATCAAAAGTTGTATTTTTACTGCCTAGGCATTAAAAGTAACAGGGCCATATTCTCCGTAGTTCATAAAGCCTGGCTTAGTGGAAACGCTTGGCTTTTTGCGTAACAAAGCCGAGCTTTTCCACTAAGCCAGGCTTCATGAACTACGGAGAATATGGCCCACAGTGTCACAACGTTTCAGGTGATAATTTCACTCAATTTGGTATTTGAAATTGATGGTGACAATGACATTTGTCAAAATTATTTAATTATTTGGATAATAATAATAATGAATTAAATAAATATAAAAAAGATGTCCATGTGTGACATTCGGAGAAAAAATTATATGTTTTACTTGTCAGAAAAGCAGATTAAATGTCTCAGCTGGTTTTCTAGCCTCGGCTATGAAACACCAGCCGCGGCATTAAATCTTGTACTTTTCTGCCTAGTAAAACAAATAACTATTATTTGAATAATATTTCATTTGCTTTTATTGATATTATCATTTATTATTTGAATACTTTTTTAAAAAAATTAACGACGGGGCCCCCTATGATAGAGGCAGCTGGCGCATGCATAAAGATGGCACTGACTCCGAGCGGAAGTAAGTAATTTTTCTTGATACCTTTTGGATGAACCTTACCTCAGTCGCATCCCATTTTTTGCATGAAATCGTCTTGCAGCCATCGCATGGGTAGCCAAATAGTTCTTCAGTGCCTTCAGACTTGTCGGCTTCCACTCTAAATATGCAAATTGAAAAAAAAAAAAAAAAAAACCAATAAATTTTCAAAATCCTATATTTTTAACATAAGTGTAACTCTGTCTACAAAATTTTAATTACAATCTTATTATTATTATTATTTTTTTTTTTTAAATTTTAAACAACCTGGACGTTAAATACTAATAATTAATCGTTTATCATATACATTAGGTGTGATTTTGTCTTTGTTAATACACCCAACCTTATTTTAATTTTCAAGACCAAACGTTTTTAACCTAAAGATTTTTTTTTCTGTAATTTTGTATTTTAAATTTTTTATTTATTTCAAATGCTGTTCTATAGAAACAAACGCAAGTGAAAATTAAGCATTGTTTCTGCTATAAAGTGGTAAATATAAAATTAGAACTAAATTTTAAATAAAATAAAGATTATCACAAAATAAACTGAACCATATTTCAAATACATACCATCAAATATTTATTTACAAACTACAGAAAAATATATTTTTTCAAACGATTCTGACAAGAAAAGGAATTGTGAAAAAAAAGCTAAGCAAACAAAATATACCATCATACAGGCCCTAACTTTGGGACTTAAACAAAATGGGACTAGAATAAACAAACAAAAAAAAAGAAAAACCTATCTATGTTATAAGTAGAAAGTGAACAGTTTGGCTTAACTTTTAAATATTCTTCCAACAACTATTGAAGAATGCCTTCATAGGGTTACCCTGTTTTCAGGAAGAAAAAAAAAACTTGTATGTAAACTATAATCCAATTTAAATTATCAGAGAACTACTTTTTTCATTTAAGCGTTTCTAATACCTACCCATAATAATTTTTATTAACTGAAGATTAAATACAAAGAACGAAAAATTTAATTAATAAAATCTAAATAAACTATTTTCGGTTTTGTTAGAACTTCAAACTCCTCAATAATAATAATAATTAACGTGCGATCCGACAAGAACCAGAAATTAAATTTGCTGAAAATGTTATTAGATTTGTTCCAACAAGAGAGAAATTTCTTTAATAAAGGCTGAGCGGTCCACTATCTTCAAAGTAACAATAATAATATTAAGTTTTTTTGTGATATTGAAGGAAATGCGAATGCCATTATAAATGATTGTCACCTACCATGTTCAGTAATTGTCTGTTGTAGACAACAATTTCCTCTGTTATTGGAACAAAGCCGTCATATTCCAAAAAACTCGTATTCCTTTCTGGAGCAAAACCATATAAATAAACAGTATCACTAACAAACTAAATAAAGTATGTATAGCAAAAATATAAAAAAGAAAGTATTGTTTTATTAATTATATTTCCCTCTCTCCGTCTCGTCTTATCACAGTCAAATTAAAAATTAATAAGATTCTGTCAAACGGTTATTCTTCCAAACAACGATATAAACGGAACCGTCAGATGGAAGTAATCTATAAGGTTATTTGGTGCTCTAGAGGGCGTTGCGGTGCTGGACCCAAGTCTTTTTCGTGTGGTCGAAACGGTGGGCAAGCCATTGTTGTTCCAACAGTTGGAATCGGTCTTGGCTTAGGTAGAGAGGTTTGCCACGTCTGGAAATTAAATAAAAAATGTTGATTACATTATCAACTAATAGTAATGATTTAATGCTTAATGTTACTACCGCCGTACCGACATCAATAGCTTAACACAAACAATGGTTGGATGGAAAAAAACTAAAAACTTTTGTTTCACCCAAGAAGTTATAGCTAGTTTAGTCACTGATATCCAGTTAGGATTTACAGCAAGCAAATCACAATACTTCGGCAATATTTATGGATACACAAGGTGTTTATGATATTATTATCCTTGAAATTTTGTTCACCAAATTCTTAAAAATTGGAATCCCTCAAAAATAGTAAAAAACATTTAAAATCTCTACAGTGCTAGACAATTATTTATGAGAACTCAACAAGACCCAACAGAGACTATTTAATAATGGTACTGAATACTGAATACTATAAGAATAAACTACCTATTACAAAACTGCCATGCAAAACTAAAAAATAAATTTTCAGAAGTCATACCGTGGTTTTACGATAATGCTTTGAATCTAACTCCGGAGAAATCAGTAGTTTGAGTTAGTTTATTTGTAAAGATAAAAGAGAACTTAACAATAGGACATGAAACAAAACTGCTATAATTTTGTGATGAAAAAAGCGCAAAATCAAGGGCGGTTTAAAGGGGGGGTAGAGGGGTAATTACCCCCCCCCCCCCAGACACAGATTTATTTCAATACATTTATCAATTACAACGAAATTTCAACAAGTTCTACAAAGTGAAGCATTAAAGGCATCATATAAATATGATAGGCTCACCAGTACCGACGTACCTACTACTTTACAGTGAGACAAAAGGGTATTCTATTTAAAAAAAAATGCGCCATGGTTGATTGAAATGTCTGGTTTTGTGTACAGTATTTTATTTTATGATTATTATATTAAGCCTGTATTACATCTGTGTATTTGTCTGTGAATTTCTTCATGTAGTTCATGGTGACAACCGAAAAACTTCAAACGCAACATAAATCAGCATTATGAAAAATAAAATAATTTTGGCACCCTAAACTATATCCTGTTCACAATCCGATATCCACAGGTACAGGTAAAATTTATCACCTTTCAATGCTATTTGATACTGAAAGGTGATAAATTTACCTGTGGATATCGGCTTGTGAACAGGATATAGTTTAGGGTGCCAAAATTATTTTATTTTTCATAATGCTGATTTATGTTGCGTTTGAAGTTTTTCGGTTGTCACCATGACCTACATGAAGAAATTCACAGACAAATACACAGATGTAATACCGGCTTTAGTTTATTGGATCTCCAATGAATGAAATATGTTAGTTTTTGTTGACACATACAAACTGCGATTGTTTGAAAAAAAAAATTAAATATTCCAAAAACGGTTGAGTTTTGGTATAGGTAATTCCTGACAAAAAGTATGTAGGATTTTTAGAACGATCCATGTACTAAAATACGGTGTGTTCCATTTAAAATAACAAAGTTCTGTCGCATACCCCATTTAGGGAGCACCTTGTTTATTCAAACATATTTTTAACTAATGCATCTTAGGGCCAAATTATGGACCAATTGGCAAGTGTCTGGTTGTTACCTAGCAGGTACTTTCTATTCTCTAGTGCATAGAAAGTACCTGCTAGGTAACAACCAGAGGTTTACCAGTCAGTCCATAATTTGGCCCTTAGAGTATCAAACAACTTTGTAATTTTTTTTTTCTTGCATCACCCTGTAAGAAGATATCGTCCAGTGTTTTCAGATGTCAATTTTAAAATTATCAGGATTTGAGAACAAAATTATCAGATTCCAAGAAAAATTATCAGAAAAAGTTTCTGTCAACTTTTTTGACTTTTTATCTCTATTTTCATTTTTCGGGTTCTAGCTGAGACTCTGGCAATTGTAGCTCTCAATAAGAGCTTCAAAAAAGGTTATTCAAGACTTCGAGCCCAAGGGCTTCGTTTTCAAGATAATCGGCTTTGAAGCTTTTGCAAAATTTGAGACAAAGTTTTAACTTGAGCAAAAGTATTTAAGATATAGAATTGAATCTTATTTTATCTTGAAGATTATTCTAATTAATTAGCTAATTCTGATTCAGAATATATAATTTTAGATCATATTTGTTACAATAATAACCGAGTAATCAGCAATTTTGTGAAATCAGATAATCAGATTATTGAAATTTTTTGAGCCCAAAAATTGCAAATATGGTTTTTATTTTTTTACAAGCCTTAAAACCCTTAAAACAAAGTTGCGTAAATGATTTTCCACTAATTTTCACCTTTTCTTTTGATTAGTTAAGTCAAAAATTGCAAAATCCAAAAATTTAAAAATTCGAACTTTTCCAAAGGGGTATGAAAATTGTATTTTCTTGTATTTTGGAAACCAGTGAAGCTATTGGCATGAATCTTTTGCCCAATTGTAACTCTTAATAAGGGATACAAAAAAGGTTATTTAGGACTCCGAGCCCAAGGGCTTCGTTTTAAAGATAATCCGCCTGGAAACTTTTGCAAAATTTGAGGTAAAGTTTCAACTTTGAGCCTCAATATCTTCAGAAGTATTTAGGATATAGAATTGAATCTTATTTTATCTTGAAGATAATTTAATTTTGATTCAGAATATATAATTTTACATTATATTTGTTACAATAATAACCGAGTAATCAGCAATTTTGTGAAAGAATGTCAGATTATTGAAATTTTTTTGAGGCCAAAAATTGCAAAAATCGTTTTTATTTTTTAACAAGGCTTCAAAACCCAAAAAGGAAAGTTCCGAAATAGTTATTTATGCGACAAGTGTGTAAAGTAAACCTTTTTTCACGAATGTGAATTTTGACGCACGAGCCGAAGGCGAGTGAGACAATCACATGAGTGAAAAAAGGTGCTTTACGCACATATTGTATACAAAATTTTTTCTACTACCAATCAAATATGTGTCAAAAAATAGAGTTAGACAAATACTTTACACACTAGTGAGTGAAGTATTTTCACTTTACGCACTAGTGCGTGAAGTAATTTACCAGAAAAATACTAAATTGACAGAGTCAACATCTGTCATTGACATTACTTTACGCACTAGTGTGTGAAGTGAATTACTTTACGCACTAGTGTGTGAAGTGAAATTTTACGTCTTCTAAATAGTGCGTAAAGTGGGTATACTTTACGCACGGTAGTAGAAAAATGCTTTTCCACTAATTTTAACCTCTTCTTTCGATTGGTGGAGTTAAAAATTGCAAAATCCATAAAATTTAAAAATTCGAATTTTTCCAAAGGGGTATGCAAAGGAATTTGATTTTCAAATATTTCAAAGGACCATATTTTGGAAACCAGTAAAGTTATTCGCATGAAACTTTGGCTCAATCTGGGACTAGTGTTTGGTGCTCGCACCAGTTCGTCAAAACACTCAAAACCAACAAACACCTTCAATTTTTTATTACATTTTTAATTTTTAACTAGAAATTTGAATAATCTATATTAAAATTGTAGTTTCAATAAATTATGGTAGATTAGCTTGTCATTATTGATTAATGAATCGTAGTCAAAATTATGGTAGAATTCGATAATTATTGGGTCATTGGCAACACTGATATCGTCCGATATCGCACTAGGACACCCTGTATAACTATTTTGACGTCATCGGGATACATTTTTGCCCGAGGCGCGTTTTTTAAACGACTTTGGGGTGCAAATTTGGGCGTGGCACCCCAAAAAAATTTCGCCTCCGGCAGGCAGCTTTTGGCGATATGTTGCGACACTTGATGATAATTCCGTCATCCATTACCCACACAACAGTGCGTTGGTTTTCTAAACATCACTCCGGATGGAATAGGAGCGGGATCAGCATAACCTCCACATAGGGCATGATCTCGAATCACTTAATCGGCTAATTACAATGTAATTTGGCTAAAAATTACTTCTACGGACATATGCTTATTTGTTTGCTGCGTGTATCTTTCACCCAACGTCTCCAGTTATGAACTTCTATTTGAAAATCTGGCACATTCATTTGATTCTATCCAGGAGACTCATCCGAATTCCGAGATTAATTTTTGCAACTAAATTTAACTTTCGAAAAACAATTTATTGATATATCAACTTTTTAAGGATCAAAGTTGGGAAGCTTTAGAAAACAGTTCCGATGTGAACACTCAAGTGTGTAGGAAGTATCCTGTCTGGTTTAACTGTCAAATAATTAAGCTAATGAAACAAAACATAAGTATTTTATAAAATCTAAAAAATACAAATCACGATATTGGAGGTGTAAATATAGTTCATTACGTACTATCATTAAAGATAAGATTAAACTTGCTCATGAATAGTATCTAGAGGATGTAGAGAGGAGTTTGAGAGTAAATCCGAAATTTTTCTGGTCATACCTGAAGGAGCTTGAAGAATCAGTAGACATACTTGAAGACATGACTTTTGAGAATGGAACATACTCTATGGGGCTCAAAATGTAGCTGATGGATTTGCAGGATTTTTTAGGTCAGTTTTTGTGGAAGATGGTGATCCTGAATGTGAAATTTTCAAAGTTAAATCATATTTTTGTTTGTGATACAAAGATATCTTCCTTAGATATAGAGAGGGCTATCAAAAAAATAAAGGCAACCAGATCCATCGGTCCAGACAAGGACGACGTTCAGGCCTTGTGTTCGTTCCACAAATAGAATGACGATGGGAAGTAGTAATGTTGAAGAGAGGCGTAATTTAAACTAATAAAGATGCTACGGAATCAGATTCATCAGAAATGATACAGGCACGTCAGGTAGGGTTTCCATAAAGGTTTTTGGGAATCCAGGACCTTTTTGAACACAAACAATTCACAACCCCTTTTCCCCTATTTAAGAAGAAAAACGACTAAGAAAAAAGAAATTAACAAAATTAACAATCGACAAAAACCCCGTTTCCACCCATTTAACCCCAATGCCAAATCAATCCTAATTTAACTTAATCCTAAATTAAACCCACACCCAAATTAAGCCTCAATACCTATGAGATTCTCAGTACGTCCTTGAAAGAATATTCCTGTTTGATTCTAAAAATATGCTCGAAAGGTACCTATATTCTCACATTCAAAGAATGTTTCTATGACATTATAGTTATGTTCTCAAAAGAATATTAAACCAATATGCTTTAAATATTCTTAGAATATATCTACATATATCATTCTCAATATGCATCCTAGACATAACATTCTTGTTTCATTCTAAGGATATACTTGGAATGTTTATTTTCGCTTCCAAATAATGCTCGTTTCAGCCCTTTTATATTAAAGGCAGTGAAAGAGTTGTTGGAAAACTTCTCTAGAAAACACGAGTATTTAACAAAAGCTCCGGTTTCGAGCTTGTTATGCTCTCGTCGAAGCACGCCAACTGAGAGAAACAGGTTCCAAGGTGATTCAAATGCGAGGCAAGATGTAGATCTTTAATAGCGCGTCGCTCCTTCTCTTGGAAATCATACAAAGCAAAAGGAAAAGAATATACCTATAATATTCTTAGTAGGTTCTAAATAGAGCATTATTGTTTAATTGTACAATTAAGATTTTTGAGTAGGTACTTTAGATAATTAGGTGAACAATATGAAAATATTCTTATCATGGTTACCTACCTACATAAACTTCTCAGCACAACTTGGTAGGTATATTCTTAATACTTGATAGAGATATTAGCTTAAAGAATATTTTTTAGGGTACATTATAATAATGTTCGTATGAGAATATTCAAATAATGTTATATAAAGTAGGTTCTTAGCACAATCTTTCAGGTAGGTGCATAGAAGCAACATTCCTAGTACATAAATAGAACATTCAAAAATGAATATTTCAATCGAAACAATCCTAGAATATTCATTGAACATTCCTAAAAGAACATTCCAAAAAGTACTTTGAAGGAATATTCTGAGAATATGAATGTTCTTTCACTGTTATGTGGGTAAGAGTCAAGAAATCCGGACAAAATCCGGACTTCGCCGATAAATTTTTTATGAAGGATGAATTTTATTTATTTTTTGCAGAATAGTTATTTGTTTTACTATAAATAAATTTTTTCTCCGAATGACAGTAAAAGCGGCCTTTTAATGACACTTAACAGGATCAAAAGTTGTATTTTTACTGCCTAGGCAGTAAAAGTGGACTTTTACTGCCTAGTCATTAAAAGTGACAGTGTCACAACCTTCCAGGTAATAATTTCACTCAATTTGGTATTCGAAATTGATGGTTACAATGAAAAGTGTCAAAATAATTTAATTATTTAGATAATAATAATGAATGAAATAAATATAAAAAAGATGTCCATATGTGAATTTGAGCATTCGGAGAAAAAATTATATGTTTTACATGGCAGAAAAGCAGATTTAATGCCTTGGCTGGTTTCCTAGCCTCGCCTATGCCTCGGCTATGAAACACCAGCCGCGGCATTAAATCTTGTACTTTTCTGCCTAGTAAAACAAATAACTATTTACAGAAATTAATAGACACGCTTTGAGCATTTTTACCGTTAAGCTGGTCCCAGACACTACGTGTATTCGGCGAATATTCGGTATTCGGGTTTATTCGCGTAGCGTGTGGGAGGGTAACTTTGGCGAATATTCGTCCTTCGTCAGTTTCCCGCCGATTGTCGGTAAACTGGCACGAAGCAAAGGAAGGCGAAGTGACGCGAAGTCCACTACGTGTGACTTCGCACTGCTCCCAGACGCTTCGGGGGTATATGCATAGTGTTTTGTCAGTTTATAGCGGTGTGCAGTGCCGCAAAGTTGATTTTTGCATTTCTCGTTATTTTTAATTGAAATAAGAAATGGAGTGGACCAATGAATTAACGTTAGAATTCTTACAATTAGTTGAAAATGGACCTGTCATTTGGAACCCAAAGATACCAGGGCCGGTATTCTGGTTCTCAAAAACGCTCACCGCTTTCTAGTCGCTCGGCACTTTAAATGCAAATTTACATTAAAAGTGCCGAGCGACTGAAAAGCGGTGAGCGTTTTCCAGAACGAGAATACCGGGCCGGAGGTGTTTTCTGGCGTCTCAAAGTTTTGGAACATTTTTTAAAACTAGTTTAAAACAGTTTCACAATGACGTCATAACTTCTTTTGCAGGAGAAAATTATTTGAAAACGTAGATTGGATTATATCTCGAAGCGGTTTGAACCAATTTTGTGTGAACTCATGGGTTTTATCGCGAGAAATACTATTTCAAACCTGTTTTGAACCAGTTTCAAAAAAGTGAACGCGGGAAAACAGCTTAAGCCGGGCTCAAACGACTCGTGTACTTGGCGAATAATCGTTACTTGCGTATACTTGCCATGTCGTGTGAGTGGGTTACTTGTACAATTATTTGTCACTCGTTGGTTTTCCATTTCTTGTCGGTAAAAATGTCCCTAGTCAAAGGGATCACGATTATTCGTACACTTGCCAAGTTCATACTTGTCTATACTTGTAGAGGCGCTCAAACGAAATGCACAAATAATTGGCTTTTACTGCGACTATTTCATTTAGTTTTCGACTAGCATCTAGGTTTAGCCAAATGTTCGCGCTCGCGTACTTGTAAATTGAACACGTCGTGTGAGCGCCCTGCTTGCCATCGCAATTTGCAAAGCTAGTATACTTGCCAAGTACGCGAATAATTGTGTATTCGCCAAGTACACGAGTCGTCTGAGCCCGGCTTTAGATCTGCCGAAAATGAGAGAAGTACCGGCGACAACAATATGCTCTTCATTAATGTCCATTTGAACTAAATAAACGTCATACATGAAACGCCACTGAAAATCGACGGCCATCTGCTTGGAAACTTCGCCGAACAATTTTCAAGCCAAAGCTTCGCCATACCACAACGCCGTGTGGAAGACTAGGCAAATATTCGTGCAAATAACGAATATTCGCCTATTCGCCGAATACACGTAGTGTCTGGGAACGGCTAGACTGAAGACACAATGACAAATACAAGGTACCAATGACGAGACAAAAATATAAAAATACGTGTATCAATCCTATAGGCTTTGCTATTAGTCCCCAGTACATCGACCTTAAAATTTTGTAACTCATGTACACGCCAAACTTCCTGAGCGGCTTCATAACACCAAGTCGGACAACTTTGTTCATATCTGCAACCTGGACGATGGGACATTGTCGCGCTAGCTCTTCGTGAAGTTGTCATTTTGACGTCCCTGAGAACGGTGATACATGTACGTGTAGTTTTAGTTCCAATCGACTGTTATGTATGTTATATTAACGATATCACATTTGTCGGACAAAAATCTCGTGGCATTGGGGGGGTCCGACGCTTCTAACAGCAACATGTTAAGGGCGTCGGACCCCCTCAATGCCACGAGATTTTTGTCCGACAAATGTGATATCGTTATTATAACATAAAAAATAGTCGATAGAATTAAAACCACACGTACATGTATTACCGTTCTTGAAGACGTCAGAATTACAATTACACGAAGAGCTAGCGCAACCATGTCCCATCGCCCAGGTTGCAGATATGAACAAAATTGTCCGACTTGTTGTTATGAAGCCGCTCAGGAAGTTTGGCGTGTACATGAGTTACAAAGTTTTAAAGTCGATGTACTGGGGACTATATATGCAATCCAGAATAAATGGATACAGGATACAATTTATTTGCCACCCCAGGATAAAAAAATTCGAATTTTTGGTAGGAGAATACACACTCTAAGGACTCTAAAGAGTGCTTATATCTGGCTTATCGGCCTTGTTTTTGGTAACTGCTGCCATATTGGTGTGAAATGAAAACCATTTCCGACGTCATCAGCTGTTTAAACGGCCTACGTTAAGGCGAAAAATAACATGCTGCCTACGTCACAACTGGTATTTGGGCGTGGGGGGGATTTGTTACTTTAAGTTTGTAGTTTGTTACACACAGGCTTTATGAGGATAGGTCATCCTGTAATAGTAGTGTGTATCATCACTATCATTCTTGGGTATCTCCGAGTTTTCCGGACATTATTCCGAATTCCGGCCGGACGTCCCCGGACACCCTAAAAACCCAAAGATGTCCGGGTAAATGCGGACGTATGGAAACCCTAACGTCAGGCAATATTACCTGAAGAAATTACGAAAAATAATGAATTTCCCGAAGAAATTATTATATTCACATACCTCAGACATTACAAAAAAAAGGATATTTCCGAGGATGTTTCAGATAAAATAAAAAGACAAATTCTGACCTTACCATCTAGTACAGCAAAAGGTCTATTTCCAAAAGATCCTTCTCAAGAAAATCGTTTTTTCAGTGAGTAGGTACTACATCACTGGAACACCTTCTAAAACCCTTGGAGATTTTGTTTAACCTAATTTGGAAAACTTCTAGTTATTCCAATAGATGGAAAGTTAGTAAAGTGATTCCTATCTTAAAGTAAGGCTCCAGACAGAATATTAAGAATTATCGACCAATTAGCATAATGTCTGCGGTTTCAAAGATATTTGAATTGACAATTTTCGAGGTATTGTTCAGTGAGATATCTGGTAGGTTCACATCATGCCAGCATGGCTTCTTTCCCAAGAGGTCAACTTTAACTAATCTGATCACTTTTTCCCAATACGTTCATGAAGCAATAAACAATAAGGCCTATATACACTGGTCAGCAAAATTAACGCACCACTAACTTATTTCTATTTTAATGAGGTTGGAATTGGAACTATGGATTGGCTAGCAAACAGTTCTGATTTTTACCCAATTGAGGATGGCTGGGACATGATCTGTCGCTATTTTTAAGAGCTTCCTAACCCTCCTAACACTTTGAATGAGCTTACTGAAGATATTGTTAAAATATATAATAATTTGGATTAAAGCGAGATAAGGCCCGTAATTTTAACATGAAAAATCGCTGCCGTGCTATTATTCAAAATAGAGGAGGAAATACCGGTTAATAATTATTTTTAACTAAAGTTAAAAAAAAAATTATTTTTTTAAAATTTTCTTGTTTTTTTTTCTTACCTTCTTTTGGAATTTTATCTTTTGTCAATACCCTTATTAGGTCAGAATAAGAATATATTTAATCAAGACATAAAAATATTTGATCAAAATTATGAAATAAAAAATAATTTTTCAAAAATAGTAGTGGTGCGTTAATTTTGCTGGCCAGTGTATAAAAAAAAATAGATATGGAAAAAGCCTTTGACAGGGTTAGGCATTTTGTCATTCTCAAGGCCTTGTCGGATATGGATGTGTTCTCGTATATTATAAAGCTGATTCAATCATACCTGACCCAAAGGCATCAGTATGTTGAATTTAAAGGATGTAAATCGGTAATCTTTAAAAGCACGCCTGGTGTTCCACAGGGCTCAAACTTAGGACCACTACTCTTCTTGGCCGCAATAAATAATATAGTGAATAGTGTGGAGATGGCTAGAGTCTTACTTTAAGCGGATGATTTTAAGTGTTTTCTTCAAATAGATTCTACTGATGACTGCGAAGCTCTCCAGAATGATTTCTATAGCGTGACCTCTTGGTGCAATACAATACAAATAATTTTAAATTAAATATTGCTAAATGTTCTTGTATGTCTTTCAGCCTTAAGCATGATTTGGTTCACCGCTTCATAGAGTCGAAAATCAAAAGCACCTGGGTGTCAATTTTGATACGTCATTGTCCTTCTCTAAGCACATTACTTCGAAGATACTGTCAACTAATGGTCTATAAATAAAAACCATCCTGTATATCAAAAATAGTTAAAACTAACTAGAACACGATTTATCGACAGTCAGCGGTTTAAGCAGGTCAACGCGTAAATTATGTTTACACGAAATGAATATAAAAACCCGATACAACCATGGTATCGGCATCCTTTCGGGTCTTTCTCTTCTCAGGGTCTCCTTACCCCAGGAAGCATTAACCCCTTCGGATCACTCTCTCTTCAGGGTCACCTTACCCAAGGGAGCAGTAGCTACATTCCTCTTCAGGGTCACCTTGCCCCAAAGAGTCTAAGGAGCGCGCCCACTGGGCCCGCTCAGCCCGGCACAGCACGGCACAGCACGGTCAGCGCGGCCGGCATTTCCGAAGCCACCGCCCATTGCTTCGGCACGATCAGACCCAAATCGCATTTAAAACAACTTCGACTATCGAAGTGGTAGGTTCGCGAATAAAAAAGAAACTTCCCTCGAAGCATTTTTTTTATGAGTGGTATTGTGGTAATATTTTTCCTTGGATTCATACACCAATACATATGCTCAAATGCTTCCAATCGAAATTTCATCGGACATGATGCCACAAATAAAATGAAACAAAATAATCCAATGCTTTTATGGTCGCAGACACGCGGACTGACCGGCAGTTTTTGCCCTATCGAGAATACGAGTCGTTGCCGGGCTGAGCGTGCGGCGCCGAGCTGAGCGGTTCCGTTTCAGTGGGCGCTACTCTATTTGTTTACGAACATATCAAAATCTGCCGGCCGCGCTGGCCGTGCTGCGCCGGGCTGTGCGGGCCCAGTGGGCGCGCTCCTTTTTACCCTCCAGCAGGGTAGCGTTGCCTATACGTGCAGAAACCGTATTCCTACATAGAGCCCCAGCACAAGAGTCATGTGGTATACCTACGTAGTGCCCCTTTGGTAATGTACCTATTGGACGACAATATATACTATTCTCGTTGTAGTTGTGTGTTTTCCTGAAGAGCAAACCCTAACCTCAGGTCTAACCCTCACGCGCCGAAAGGGCCTTGTGTGACAATACAGTGCGCAGAAAATATCTGGTTTCATAACAAGAATCACCAAAAGTTTGAACATTGATGTATGTTTGCACCTTTTTGATACCCTTGTTTTGTCAATTTTGGAGTATGGATGCATTATCTGGTCACCGCAATATGACTTATGGACAACATATTATGTCGAAAGGGTGCAAAGGAAATTTCTGAGCTTCGTTCATTATCGGGCTTATGGAGTATATTCTCCTCGGGGGTCTAAAGGTGAATACCTCCTTGTATCTTTGGTTGACTGTCTCTGAATAAGCAAAGAATTAGTATCCTAATTTGTATGGTGTTTAAGTTGCTTAGGGGTGATATCGACAGTCCTGATATTCTAACACAATTGTCATTTGCAGTGAATCGTGTTAATTCACGTAATGTCTTTTACTTAATGCGTCCTCGGACAAATCTCTACAAAAATTCGCCGATTTACAAAATGTGTAATACATTGTATTATGCTTGTATGCTTCCAATACTACTCCTAAAAAAACCAGACGAACTATTTATTTCAATTGAAAATAACAACATGCCTGCATTTGTTCTTCTCACTGAGCATTGGTTATCAAGTGAAGAGTTGTGTTACATTCCCGATTACAAAATTATGTGTAAAGTGCGACAACTGAGTGAATCTTGGTAACGTATGAAGTAGCAGAGGGGAAGATGAAAACCTATACTATACGACGCGACGGTTCCCCGACGTGGTGCATTGCGAAAATTGCGGTTACCCTGACGCGACGACCCGTGTATATGCATATTTAATCTCACGCCAATCAGGAGGGTTTTGCCCGCATTCCTTCCACACAAGTTCACTTTATATACACCCCCTTCTGGTAGTCCGGAAACATTTTTTTTAGAGGTCTTGAGGTCCTCGACTCGGAAGACACAAAAGTGTTTTAAATTTATTAACCCCCTTCAACCTAAAAGTTTCCATACATACAACAAAAAACTGTGTTGTCATATTTCAAAAACCAAGTCTAATGGAGGTTCGGCATTTAAGGGTTCTAGTAATGTTAGGACGCTGAATTAATTACAATAAAAATAAAGAGGGATTTTCATTCAAAAAAAAAAATAGGTTACATATGGCATTTTAGTAACGGTAAACTTGGCAACATGCAAATACCACCATTGAATCGGGCATTCCCAAAAACATCCAGGTGGATTTTGGTGATATGAACTGCGAGAACTTCAAAAGGCATACAAATCAATTCAACTGGAGCCGTTGTTTGAGCTCAGAGGATCTCATATTTTCCTTTCAATCAAATATTACAGGAAAAGGATTAATAAAGCCAAAAATAAAAGAAGAGAATTTTGGAACATTATTGAGTTAAAAGGTGGGGAAGCGAAGCCAAAAAAATACCTAATGTTAGAGGCCTCGGGAGCTTAATAGTTTTTATGTATCAGTCGTTGAGGGACTAACCTGGGGATTAGATTATCAATATTATCATATTAGTTAGGTTTAAATTTAAATTAACCAATAAAGGGCAAATTATAAACTGTATCAAAAACTCAATAAAAAAACAGAATGCTTCGGGAGTCGACGGAATTTCTGTAAAGATATTGAATAACATACCGGACATCGCGCTTGAAGTACTGGTATCATGTATAAATTGGTCATTAAAAACAGAATTTTGTCCTCCATGTCTTAAGTCAGCTATAGTTCTCCCAATCTTTGAGGAAGGACGATAGCGCTGACCCATCAAACTATAGGCCAATCTCTTTATTGAGCATCCTGAACTACTTGAGAGCGCAAAGAGGAACTTTGTGGAAGGGATGTGCGCCTTGAGGAACTAGAATGTGAGCCTTAAAGAGCATGTAAACAAGCTTGATATGCTTAGAGAAATACCGGCATATTGCCAGGTTGAACAAAAGAACCACTGACGTCGAAGATGAAGCTCACAATTACCATCAGGAATGTATCAAAGAGCAGAAAAGGAAATTAATGAGCTTGAACAAAGAATTTGTTAATATTCAAAGGAAAAATAAGGAGCTATTAGTGCAAATAGAAGAGCTGAATAGTCAGAGTACGAAAATGAGTGCTGAGTTGGTGGAATTGAATGAATTGAAGAATAGAATGCTAATGACACTTACCAAAGATAATGAGGCTTACATTTCGAAACTGAAAAGAACCAATTCGCTTTAGGACGAATCAAAAAATTAGGAAATTACTAAGACTGCTCTAGACCACTCTAAGAAAAAAATAGGCCAACTACACACACAGGCCATTCAAGTGTAAATCCAAATTCCAGTGTTGATGAGCGCCGAGTTGTGATTCGGGGCCAAAAAGAAAGTCGCAATTACTAACGATTGGCAACCGACCCTATGTAAGTGGCACATCTATGCTGTTTAAGAGATATCTGTACGCTTTCGATATCAACAGCCAATTTGAAAGGTCTCCCTTGGAGGAGCTAATGAATAATTATTTGAATTCGTCTAGGAATTTTGGTAAGGAGGATTATGTGGTTTGTGTTCGTTGGAAAGCAAAATGCTCTAGCGGGAAGAGGACTCACCTCTTCATAGTTGCAACAGTTAGCTAGTGTGGCTGAAAAAACCAGCTTAATAGTTATTGAACCCGGCTTTGAGGATCACAGACCTATCCTGAATAACTTTATGTATGATATTCTTCTGTCAATAAAAAAAATCTGCATTCTTTGAGAGTCAAATCAACGATATTTGATTCCGGAAGTTGTGAGTATTTTGGAAAATCCAAATTAATTGCACAGATAATAATCAGCGACATTCTCAGCCGAAACAGTGTGTTTTGCAGCAATTTGAATGCGGATTTCGGCATAATTTCACATGATGAAAAGACTAACTTAGCGGCTCCACCATCTGAGCCTTTTTTTGCCAAGCACCAAAGAGTTCCAACTTGTACAAGATGAATAGTCCTAATAAAACCCACAGTTGAACTACGGGGGACGGACTGCTGTCGGTAATGCTGCGTAACACACAGTCACTGCGTAACAAGGTGGATGAATTGTCACTATTACTTGACAGCCAAAGCTATCAAAGTTTGGTTTTGCTTACGGAACACTACACTACCTGACTACCACTACCGAGAAAATCGCATGTGGCGTGCCCCAGGACTCAGTCTTGAGCCCAATCCTCTTTTTGTAGTATATCAACGACCTAACCTCAATGGATATTAATGGCAAATTCACTTTGTTTGCTGATGACACCACTATACTATGGCATACAAGGAATTCGTGTCGGATGAATGAAATTATTGAGGATGACGTTGAGAGGGTGAGACAGTGTTGTAGCTCTAACTTGCTCTCTTTTTACATTAGGAAACCCAATATTCTTACTTTTAAAGGTACCTACACTTAGTACCTACTTAGTGCTGTTGAGATAGGGCAACATGTGGTTTCTGAGTCTGAAGTGCTCTAAATTTTTAGGGTTGCATATTAATAAGAGTATTGTCATTTCGTGAGCATGTTTCTGCTCTTTGCGGTAGACTTGCCTCGCGCTAAGGATTGTCTCCAGACAGCTAGACGCCTCTTCTGCAAAGAGTGTATAGTTTGCTCTCATCGAGTCTTATATGAGATATGCAGTCTCTTTCTGGGATAATTGCAACCAAACCTTGTTTCAATCTGTATTTATTCTGCAAAAGAGAGCAATTTATTTCATCGCAGGAGTGGGCTATCGTGATTCCTGTCGTCCATTATTCAGATCAAAAAGCATACCTGTCCTGTATCTTTATTTTAGAAACGGCGTGTTTGATGTAAAGGAAGCATCGACACAGCATAGGCAATGGTCAGAACAACTCATGCAACAAAACAAGACAAACTTTTCCACCCTAGTTCAGAAATCTCTGGTATTCGATTTCAAAAAAAATATTCAATCACCTACCACTTGACCTTCGCGTGTTACAGTCTGACAGGAGGTTCAAGAGCGCGGTGAAAAAAATATTGCTAGCTTGAGCATACTATTCGGTAGAAGAGTACTTTCAGGACACATTTTAATTTTTTTTTTTTTTTTTTTTTTTTTTTTTTTTTACGGATATGCGCACTTGCAAGGAAATGTCCTATCACGCTCGAGAAGCGGCAAGTGCGCGGAAATGTCGGTGTATGTTGGTCTTGAAACGGTTCAGGTTGTAACCTGCAGGGAAAACCGTCGCAGGGAGTTTATTCCACAGCGATGCTGTTCTCCAGAGATATGAATTCTGATATAATGAGGTTCTTGGTGCCTCTAGTTTGACAGTAAATTCATGGTTACCGTCTGTTTGACGGGTTCGCCTGGTAGGTGCTACTCTCGGTGGAATCATACGTGCCAACTCTTCAGAGCATTTTCCGTGATAGTACCTGTAGAAGAGAGATAAATCGCCCACAGATCTGCGATGCTGCAAATTGCATAAATTGTCGCGTTTTTGTCCTTGACATTATTATTTTTATATGGCTTAGTTTTAAATTGAATTCGACTGTAATTTTGATTAGTAATTAGTTGTAAGGCTTTGTAGGGTTGTGGCTTTGATAATGAATACCATGTATTTTGAACATTAAGTATATTTTGATTTGATTCGGTTTCCAAGATCATGGAAAAAATTGTTAAGGAACAACTGCTTGAATACTTGAATTGAACATAACATCCTGAGGCGGTAGCACCGACGATCCATCATGTTACCGCCCTATATCTCTGCTGCCAACACTCTCCAAGATAATAGAAAAACTTGTTAAGTCTAGGATGGTCTCTTTTCTTCGGGCTTACGGGTGTTGAATGTCAACCAGTTTGGATTTCAGGACAAGAAGAGCACTAGTGATGCAGTGTTCAACTTTCTTCAGAGGCTGTATCTTGGACTGAATCAGGGGAAGATCGCGGCTGCGGTCTTTTGCGATTTTTCCAAAGCTTTCGATTGTGTAAGCCGTAAGATATTACTCCAGAAACTCTTTCATTATGGATTCAGGGGTAACACTTTGAGCTGGATACAGTCTTATCTGACAGACAGAAAACAGATTGTTAAGGGCCACAACGATGTATCATCGGAACGGAGTATTGAGCATGGGGTGCCCCAAGGATCAGTGCTTGGTCCCCTGCTCTTTTTAATTTACATTAATCATCTAGCTTGCATCAACATTGATGCATCAATTACACTATTTGCTGATGATACTACCATCTTATGGCTGGGAATGCTGGGATCAGACAAAGTCACCTTGGAGGATAGGATCGGGCAAGATATTCGCAAGGTAAAGCAGTGGTGTGACTCCAATAAACTATCTTTTAACATATCAAAAACAAATTTACTTTCCTTTAAGTGTTCTGTGGCAAATATAAGTTTAAATGATGAGCCACTTGCTGATAGGGAGTGTTCCAGGTTCTTGGGCTTATCTATAGACTCTAAGTTGAAGTTTGGTGAACATATCAATGACCTGCGAAAAAAACTAGCTCCAGCTTGTTATGCGTTAAGGACGGTTCGTATGAATTGGGTCATGACATTGCAAGGGGTGTGTACTTTGCACTTGTTGAGTCACGACTCAGATATGGCATTGAATTTTGGGGTTTTGCCAGTGGTCAACTAGTTAATTCAGTTTTTGTTTAACAAAAACGGGCTGTTCGTCTGTTGTGTGGAGTCGGCTCTAGGGAACACTGCCGGCCTCTGTTTATCCGGGAGGGAATTCTTACATTGACCTGTATTTTTATTTTACTGACGGTGGGCATGGTTCACAAAAAATATAGAGGATCAGATAATAATAATGACACCAGGACAACTAGGTTCAACAGCAACAATCTAAGTCTGTGCATCCCAAGGAGTACATTAACAAAAAACTCAATATTATATGAGGGGAAAAAGATGTATAACCACCTGCCTCTTGAGATCAAATATCTAGACAATAGTGTCCTTTTTGCTAGAAAGGTGAAACAGTTTCTGCTTTCAAAAGCATATTATTCTCTGGAAGAATTTTATGGCGAAAGGCTCTAGCTTTAATGATTGTATGAATTATGACGTCTATACTGCAACTTAAAAAGTGTTTCAGTCTTTATTTTTGTTTGTTCGCTTTTTTATTTTTTATTTGTATGTGCCATATATAAGGACTTGACTGGATTTGTGAATGAAATTTTAAGTAGCAGTTTTTGGTGGTTTTTGATGTTTTTATCTTGATTGTCTTTATTAGTTCTTAGTATTTGAACATGTAACATTACCTTTCAGTGTCTCCTTATAATATTTTTGTATTATTTTTGTATTATTTCCATTTTAGCTTTGTAAATAAGGGTCTTAAGGCCTTTTTGTACAATAAAGCATTTTTTGATTTGATTTGATTTGAGTCAAAATAGATTTGGCTTTAGGGAGACCAGGGGGGCACAGGTGATGCCATCTGTTCATTTGTTGGAGGATTTGTATCTTGGTTTTAATGAGAGGAAGGTGGCAGCAGCAGTGTTCCGTGATTTTTTAAAAGCTTTTGATACAGTTAACCATAGAATATTGCTGCGGAAACTGGGTCATTATGGTGTTCTGCGGACTGAGTGGGGCTGGTTTACCATCAATGCTTTTAGAGAGAAAACAGTTTTTTTCGGTCGGATGGTATTGATTCGGGTGCAGAGCGAATATTGCACGGAGTGCCACAGGATTTGTTTTTGGGGCCGATTCTGTTCCCTATCTACATACATGACTTGTTTCCCCTGCCAGTATCTGCAAGGCTGGTAGCATTTGCCGACGACACAAGTGCATTATGGACTACAAAAGAAAATCTAACTAACTTCAAGGCAGTTATAGAGAGCGATCTTTTGGAGATTAAAGGATGGTGTGATGCCAATAGGCTTTGCTTCAATATACAAAAAACAAATATACTGACATTCAAGTGTGCTCTAACTGACATCAGACTACAGGACGAAACATTAGAGAATAGAACCACGGTCAAGTTTTTGGGTCTGCACATTGATTCCCAGTTGAAGTTTGAAGCTTCACATTAAATGCTTGACAAAAAAATTAGCGCGTGTCTGCTATACATTAGAACCATTTCTCATGTACTTGACAAATCAGCAGCCAGACAGACACACTTTTCATTATTTGAGACACATGTGATATATGGAATAGCTTTTTGGGCGTGCAAAGATCAATTCATTCAGAATTTATACTGGAATGTAAGAGAAAGTCTAAAATGTTCATGTACCATCGTCACCAAAAGTAACTGGGACAGCATCATATCAGCTCTTGTACTATTGTATGAATTTTATTGTCAAATATTTGTCAAACTATTATTGAATGCATTGAAATGAATGACAGTAGAATTAGTCCAGGAGATTATTATGCATTATTACTGTCCCAGATACTTTTGGTGACGATGGTACGTAGGAGCTAAGCTGCTTATCGATTACCCGCTGCAAACTATCAAACATTTGCTCACGCGGCAGCCGCGCCTAATGGATACTGGCTTGCCGGGCGAGCCAACTCAAATATTGGCGCGCTCGGACAAGAGTTTTTGACGCGCAAGCCTGCCTCGCGAAATCGATAAGCAGCTTTGGCAGATCTTATAATGGAGTCATTTGTTTGCAGACTTTTTATAATGAAATGTTATGAGGCATGGATAACAAGAAGCTTGCATTGGACGTTCATCAAATTATCCAAGCAGTTATTGTATAGATGTCAAGTCAAATTTGAGTAGATTCCCTGGTTGTCTAAATGCGAAGCGAGATGCGAAGTGACCAAAATGTTGTAGGCATACATTTTTGTAGTTCACATTTCTTTCACAATAAATCCGAGGTGTAACTTTTGAATAAATACATGTTAACAATACTTACTTCAAGTCTCTGTCCTCCTCCTCAAAGTCATCTAGGTACAGGGAGCCCCAAAGACACGCTCTGTGCCCCCTTATAACTATGATGTAGGTCGAAGTGACGACAAGAAACACTCCGGTTCCAGCTCCGCATTCTTGGGCGTGCGCCACCGCCTCGCATACATTTTGCTGTTTGCAACAGTTCTGTTTCAGACACACTATGGTACCGCATAACAGACATATACTGGTTTCTGTCGCGACCGAATGGCATTGGTTGCAAGGTCTTTCGTGGTAGTACTAAAACGAATATGTAAAGTTATAATGATAAATTTATGAAGGAATTTCATGAACTTACAGTGAATATTTTTTCGTATTCTCTAGGCAGGGCTAGTAATCTTGGCGGATGCCAAACTATTGGTTGGTCGACTAAGAACGAGCGGGCCGCTATTTGACTCTTTGTGACGAATGAGGCAAACTCTACGCACCAAGATTGGGGCAAAGATCTACAAAAAAAAATGAATTAGCTGTGCTTTTAAATATACAGGGTGTCAAAAATAACATGAGCCACCATTGATTCCTATCAGGGGCGTAGTCACCGGTGTTCCGCGTGTTCCATGGAACACGGGCCCGGTACCTCAAGGGGCCCGGTTCTAGATGTCAATAATGTCAATATTATTTTTTCCCTAGTAAAGCCTAGTACTACTCATAACTGCGAAATTCGCATTTCTTTGACATTGCGTTGGCAATTTGACGTTTTATGCGTGTATCAAACGTCAAATTGTCGAAGCAATGTCAAGAAAATGCGAATTTCGCAGTTATGAGTACTAGACTTAAGTAAAAAAAAAAATTGCATTTTACACATTTGAGTACGATTTAATAAAAATAAAGTTGATAACGGTACGGTTCAGCTGTTCTTGGAACCACCTGCGTATAAAAAAATTGGTGTGAAAAAATCTCACGCAAAAAATTGACGTGCCCGAGCAGTTTTTCCAAAACGCCTTCATCTATTTTATATTGAATATGTTCTATACTTTCGTTCACCCTGTATATTTAGAAAAAAAAAATAGTTATTTATGCAACAAGTGTGTAAAGTGAACCTTTTTTCACGAATGTGAATTTTGACAATCACATGAGTGAAAAAAGGTGCTTTACGCACGTATTGCATACAAATTTTTTTCTACTACCAATCAAATATGCGTGAAGAATTTTCACTTTACGCACTAGTGCGTGAAGTAATTTACCAGAAAGATGCCAAATTGAAAGTGTTGACATCTGTCATTGACATTACTTTACGCACTAGTGTGTGAAGTGAATTACTTTACGCACTAGTGTGTGAAGTGAAATTTTACATCTTCTAAATAGTGTGTAAAGTGAGTACTTTACGCACGGTAGTAGAAAAAATATATTTCTTTGATTTTTCAATTTTTTTTATCTCCCAGGAGTAGGGGCCGGGAAAAATTTTTGAACACGGGCCCGGAGCATCGTCACTACGCCACTGATTCCTATATCAAAAATGGTAAGAGTTTTCGAAGTTTATTGAAAATATATTTTCCACAGCCGTGCGGAAAAATATATTTTCCACAGCCGTGCGGAAAAATCGATTTTCCGCAATGATATGCGTGCGGAAAATGAGTTTTCGCGCACGGTGCGGTAAAAACTTTTTTTTTTGACATGTTTGACATATAAATTTTACCGCACTGATATGTCAAAAAAAAAAAGAAAAATTTTACATTTTTTCGCCTGTAGAAAAAATATTGTACCTAACACTTGCGGAAAATGAATTTTTCCGCACTCGGCAGCCGCGTGTGCGGAAAAATTCATTTTCCGCACTTGTTAGGTAAATAGCTATTTGGTTGTTACCAAATTTCTATTAGTATCCCATATACACGGTGATTTGTAAAAAAAGCCGGTTTAGGTGTTTTCATTTCAGATTCTTACCTGAATATATCTGTGCCTTGTGGCCAATTGAGCGCCACGCTAGCATTGAAACAGTCCCAGTCCATAGACTCTGTAACTAGTTCCAAATAGTACACCAATCGAACGTACTCGTTCTGTGGCTTCCTAATATCTGGAAGGGGTTGTTGGTAGATGTGAAATTTCAATAGGGACGCTATTCTGAGGAAAGGCAGGCACAACTTTTGGATCTAGAAGAGAAAAATCAATAATTGAATATCTGTTTATTCTTACAATTATTTTAGAACTATCTAAGCATTTAATGTTTGTATGCTGCTTAGAACAATTCTAAGAACATTTTTTGTTCCTTCAAAGTATTAATAATTCCTACCTGTTGTTCCAAGGCAACAACATTTAATTTTTCCCTCGGATCTTCCTCAGATGAAGAGGCAGATTCGCTGCCATCATCTTCATCGTCCATATATAAGTCTGTATGACCTAAACATTCGTCGATCAACCCCAGAGAGTCACAAATATTACTGATCGCCCAACTACTAGCTTCTTTGGCGGCTCTGTTCCTTTCCGCACTGGTTAGACCACATGATATTTGCGCTACCACTTGGTAATAGAGAAGATTGTAAACCATTTTGACGGTAGTCGTAAAATAAGCTAAAGAAAGAAGTTATTCGTTTATGTTTGCATGTGACTGATCATCATTCTATACTTACTTTGATCTAAATGTAAAGGCAACAATAAAACAAATTGCAATAGTAACGCTATAGGATCCTTAAGTAAAAGAGGTACTTCTCGTTCCATCGGTATCAATGAGACTTGTTCTTTGGCTGGCAGGCCACACAGTTGAATGAAAGACATCCAGGCGGGCCAGCTGGCTATACTGCGTGCGACGCGTGCATGGACAGCCAGGACGTGGAGTAAAGGAACTTTAAACAAAAATGTGTCGTAATAATAATAAATGGTATAATGTTTTAGATATTGAAAGAATTAATGTGTGGCTAAAAAAGAGTGAGTTTAAAACTGATGAGTCAGATTTAGATTTTCGTTTTTTTTTTGTCCCCAATGGCGTTTCCAGGAGAGAGAGGGAGAAGTTTTGAGTATTCTTTCAATGGAAATTTTGCAGTCCATCTTGTACCTTAGGTTTTGAAAACGTTCACAGTGAGAATATCAGCTTCTTGAAATTTCGTATTAACATACTTTCGCTCAGTTTCACAACTTTGGTAATACCATGGCTTGATGTTTGTTTCAAATAAGTACTTCAGTATTCTTTTCACAGCATTCTATTGTGCATTTGTTCTATTGTTCAAAAATGTCACAATTCCCACCAGGCGCGGATCCAGACCCAAATTAAGGAGGGGGGCATACAAAATATTGGAAGGTACGGGTGTCTGGTTATAATAGGTCTGTTTCTGCAGAAATCACAAACCAGTCAGAGCGAATGTCATTGGTTGAAAACAGTCAGAAAACTAGTTTCAACCAATGAAATTCAATTCACTCTGACTGGTTTGTGATTTCTGCAGAAACAGACCTAATTTGACACTCCACCTGTAGATGATAGGGGTTTACACAAAAGTGGAGAAGTTTTAGCTAAATTGTTGTCAGAAATTTGGAATTTTGCGTACCTACTTTCAACTTTTTCCAAATAGAATGCCCTATATTTGATTCTATATTCTTGAAGAGCGTAATTTTCCGATTCCAAAAATATATAGTTTCTCTATATTTAGTTGAGCCGTCTCCACCATATTTGGCTTCAAAAATTAAAAAAAAAAATATCAGAGAAACCAAGTGCCTCAAATTTTACCGCATGCTTTACCTGAAGCTTTCATCAGAATAGTTCACAAAATCGTCAGTAGGATAGTATTTTTCCAATTTTTAGAGCCAAATATGTTGAAGGCGGCTCAAAGAAATATAGACAAACTATATATTAGAAGCAAATATAGGGCATATCATTTAAAAAAGTTGAAAGTACGCAAAATTTCAAAGGACCACGCACGGATCTTATGAGAAAAAATAAATTTCACGATTGTCATGAAATTAAAATATGTTATGCTTCTCGACCTCCTGAACGTAAGTTCTCGTAGGCCCAAGAAGATCCTATGATTAGTTTCGGAGATACAGGGCCGGGATCACATACAATTTTGACAAAAAATAAATATTTCAAAATATGTTGAGTTCAGGCAATGACATATGCTAAGGTTAAAAACGGGTGGAAAAATGCCAAAGTAATGTCATCTGAAGCTTTGAAGGTTGAAAACTTGTCGAAAAATGCCAAAAATATGTCATTCTTGGTTATGAATTAAATTAATGTAGCAGCAGATTCTGGAGATTTTTGTTGTACTACTTTTTTGCGAGGTCCGCTTACGATAAACTTTATTTTTGACGACGGATTCTAAAAATTTAGGTAAAATTGCACAACTATCATCTACCTGTAAAGGTAAAGGCTGCAGGTGAGGTATCAAATTATAACCAGACACCCTGTACATACAAATAGAATAGGCTAGAGGTCCGTGATAAAATGACACTATGAAATAAAATTCTGTTATACACGGACTCTGGTAAACCCGGAAAAATTGGTCAATTTAATGTTGATTTTTAAAATTATTTTTTCTTATCTAGGGGGGGGGGGCCGGGGGGGATCATGGGCCCCATGGCCCCTTCCTGGATCCGCGCTTGATTCCCACCGCATAAGCAATAATTATCTGCCCTTGATACAATGGCACCACATATCAGAAATCCAATTAATTCTCTATATGGGCCCACAAATGAATGATCAATTGGATTTCTAGTTAAATCCTGATCATATTAATTTTTGGCACAATAATTTGGAACACCCTGTATATGGAAGCATAACTGAAGAGGACTGGGAAGCTACCTGCATAAGTAAAACATGGTTGAATAGCTCGTTCCACGATAATGAAATCTGTGATAATAAAAATGTGATATTTAGAAATGGTAAAAATTATTCCCACTGCGATGTGAGTCTAGGTGGAGGTGTCATGTGTTGTGTGAATGCAAAATATAGGCCGGAGTTAATAGCTAAGAGTAGAGACTAGATTTTCAATGCATTTGTGTCACAATCAATGGTACTCAATTTTTTATATGTTTATGGCTCGGTTTATGATTTGTATTTCCTGAATAATATAAAAAATCTTCTAGCAAAGTTCTAGGCAACACACTGGATTTGGTCCTGACAAATGTAACAGAGGCCAATGTTGAATAGGCTCCTTGCATGAAAAATTAAATTGAGAATTTCATACATCTGTCAAAACTGGTATTCCAACAATCAATTGACATGTTTTGATTGTTGATTTGAACCAATCAGATTGTAATTACGCGATAATTTGCACTAGTGCAAATTATCAGATAATTGCATACTAACTGGTGCGAAAACTGGTGTTTTGACATTTTTTGACAAAAAATTTGAATTTTTGATTTATGAAATTCTCTCATTAAATACAACTCGTGCAATGGAAATAAACTAAGCGGCAGATGAAGTGGGACACCCGAAAAATTGCCTAATTTTGACTTGCTATAACTTCGACATTTCTTTGCCGATCTTGGATTATCAGGCAGGGTTACAAAGCGCCATCTTTGGTCTATGCCTCAGTGTCGTCGTACATTTTTTTAAAAAATTCCTTCTCGCTATACAGGGTGTGAATGAATGTAAGGCGGCGAAAAATTTTCATTTTCTGGCGAAGAATATGGGAAAGATGGAGGGTCCAATAAAGTTCTTTCTAGTGGTGACTCGATCACTTGGTCAACACCTCGAGACGTCTTTGTCATTTTTTCGATACATTGCGTTGCTATGGAAATATGGCCATTTTATGGTATTTCGTTTTACTCTTGAAATTAGCGATTCTTTAATTAAACAATAACAGATTCCGTTTAAATTGCATCATGGAATGACTTGTATAGAAAATGGTTAACACCAGTGGCGTGCAAAAGGGGGTTTATGAAATTAAAATAAAAAAAATCGATTTTATCTGAAGTTATTAAGTTCTGTCTTTAAAATTTAACGCCCAAATGCACCATAAGGACTTAATTCAGATTAGTTGCTGAAACCAGGTTAGGACTTCTCTTTTATATGCAAATTTTCGAACTAAGCGAGAATAAACTCCTAAGTCCATATGGTGCATATGGGTGTAAAACTTGTAAAAGGTGTTATAAATAACTCTGATATGGTGTCATTTTGGTTCTCCTCTAGCCTGAATAACTGCGTGACACCGCCTTGGCACGCTCGAAATTATTCGGTTGTTTAGCTCTATAGTAACTGACTCCCAGAGCTTCAGAATCATCTCCTCGAGATCGTCTAGAGCTTCTGGCTGACGTTCTCCCTTCTCCCCGGGAAAGCTCTAACTTTATTCAACTCCAGACGTGCTCAATTGGATTCATGTCTGAGGGTTTAGGAGGCGATTCGGTACGATTGAATTTTTGCCCTTCCAGATACCGGTTCACTAATAATGCTCGATGATGCTGAGCATTATCGTCTGAAAGAACAAAATCCCCGCCATAATTTCGAGCATGCCGGAGAACTAGCGGAATCTGACATTTATCCAGGGACACTTGGCCGTTAACATTGCTCCAAAATACCACGATACGACGAGTTCTGTTCTGTGACCCAATCTGTCAATCCTCCACCGCCAAATACAACTTGGGGACGCATGTTTTCTTCTAAAAAACGTTCTTCCCATCTCCGCCAGGTTAACAATCGACCGTCAGAATTGTAGAAGTTAGAACGGCATACATCAACGAAAATACAGTCTCTCTACTTAATATCCCAATTCAGGTGTTCCTGGGCCCATTTTTTTCAGTTCCCCTGGCGAATGATTGTAAAAAGTGGACACTTTGCCCGACGGGAGAATTTAATCCCTGGTCATGTAGGCGTCTTCTAATGGTGTCTGCTGAAACATTCAACTGCAGATGCGTTAGGATTCTCTTGACAGTCCAAACTCTATTTTCAATTGTAGTACGTACTACTAGTCGATCCTGACGAGAATTTATTCTTTTTTGAGAACCAGTACTGTTGCAGCAGTACTGTTGGCAGGTCTGTTCACACGTTAACATTAAATAACATGAAAAATACTGTTTTTTTTTTTTTAACTAAACGCTTCTGAATATCAAAATCAAACTCATCACAGTTATTTATAACACATTTTTAACTGTAACGCTCAACAAAACCGTTAAAATTTTTACATAAATCGATTTTTTTTATTTTAATTTCATGAATTCCCTTTTGCACGCCACTGGTGTTGATCATTTTCTATACAAGTCATTCCATGATGTAATTTAAACCGAATCTGTTATTGTTTAATTAAAGAATCGCTAATTTCAAGAGTAAAACGAAATACCATAAAATGGCCATATTTCCATAGCAACGCAATGTATCGCAAAAATGGCAAAGACGTCTCGAGGTGTTGACCTAGTGATCGAGTCACCACTAGAAAGAACTTTATTGGACCCTCCATCTTTCCCATATTCTTCGCCAAAAAATGGAAATTTTTCGCCGCCTTACATTCACACCCTGTATAGCGAGAAGGAATTTTTTAAAAAAATGTACGACGACACTGACGCATAGACCAAAGATGGCGCTTTGTAACCCTGCCTGAAAATCCAAGATCGGCAAAAAAATGTCGTTATAGCAAGTCAAAATTAGGCAATTTTTCGGCTGTCCCACTTCATCTGCCGCTTAGTTTATATTTATAATTTTCGACAAATTTGCACTCATGCGTTTTTAACTGAAAAAGGCACTCGTGCACTACGTGCACTCGTGCTCTTTTTCAACTAAATATGCATTCGGGCAAATTTTCCAAAAATTTTCAATAATTGCACTAGTTATATTACTATTCTGAATTTCATACATCTGTCGAAACTGGTATTCCAACAATCAATTGACATGTTTTGATTGTTGATTTGAACCAATCAGATTGTAATTACGCGATAATTTGCACTAGTGCAAATTATAAGATAATAGACCTATCTATTTTACCAGACAAAGAGGTAATAATACGAAAACTTCATGAGATAAAAAAAAGACACAGAACGCTCATTGCGCAAGACGAGGCAAAACGTACCAAATTATGTCAAACTTACGTACAGCAATTCTTCTTATTTGCACGGGATAAAAAAGGAAGGAGAAAGATCGCGTGTTGTGCAACGTATTTGTCAATGAAAACTTCAAACAACTTTTGAATGTTATTTGTCAAGCTATGTCAAGTTGATTATCAATCGTACTTTTATTCTTGTCAGACCACGGGCAATGAACAAGGAGAAGGAGATGCCCAGCGATCAAAACGAACACCTCTCACCTGTACTAGTTAGCCAATGAAAAGTCATTGCCTCATGTTGCGCGCGCATACCAGGTGAAAATAGATAGGTCTATTGCATACTACATATTTACGTATAATATGCATATAGGCTCCTTGCATCAAATTTTTTTATTGCTGATTTCGATAGTCCATGAAAAATAAGTCAACACGTGTTTTTTCTTTTTCTTCTTAGTCAAAAATTGACGGAGATACAACACTATGAAATCTGCCTATGACGTCACTTATCTAATAAATTAGTGACGTTGCACATGCTCAGTATATCTATATACAAAACTTAATATTTGAATAACTTCAGGAATAATCATATTTGGGCGAAATAAAAAAATTACGATTTTTTTTCGATTTCCTACAGTTTGCAATAAATAATAATCAATAGTAATATAACTAGTGCAATGGAAATTATTGACCATTTTTGGGAAATTTGCCCGAATGCATTTTTAGTTGAAAAAGAGCACGGGTGCACGTAGTTCACGAGTGCCTTTTTCAGTTAAAAACGCATGAGTGCAAATTTGTCGAAAATTATAAATATATTTCCATTGCGCGAGTTGTATTTAATGAGAGAATTTCATAAATCAAAAATTTAAATTTTTTGTCAAAAAATGTCAAAACACCAGTTTTCGCACCAATTTGTTTATTGTGCCTTAAGGACTAAATTATGGACTCACTGGTAAACGTCTGGTTGTTACCTAGCAGGTACTTTCTATGAACTAGAGAATAGAAAGTACCTGCTAGGTAACAACCAGACACTTACCAGTTGGTCCATAATTTGGCCCTAAGGCCGCGTTAATGGCCGCCATGTTTAAACTGTGATGTGGTTGATTTTTCGAAACTTGTTTTTAGGTCTTTAAAAAAACGGCACATCAGAATTGGCTCAAATTTGGCATAAATATTATTTGATCAATTATTTACAATGCCTTATTTTGATTTTTCTTTATTCAGCCTTTTTTTTTTGAAATTCAAAAATCATGTTCGCAACCACCAAAACAATCAAATGTGTTGGTGGTTGCATATTTGCATGTTTATCAAGCTTGGATCCGTGAAAAGCATATTTTATTGATAACCACGAAAAACTAAAAAAACCTAATTGTAGAGATTGTAGATGATATATCAAATAATGTTTATGCCAAAGGATTTTGGAAATTATTGCGGATTTTTTGAGATGACCTTAAAACGAATTTTGAAGTTGAAAACAGTTCAAGCAATTTCAAGTAGATGGCGCCACAGCAGAAAAGCTACATTGGGAGCATCATAATAGACCGATCTCCTATTACCTGGACTGCGCGCGTCGCTTGTAGGCTGCAGGTGAGCGTCCAATAAGAAGCAAGTTTGTGACAGGCTTGTGTCATATTCTTATTCAGGGGCCAGTTCAGAATGAATCGTTCCTTCTTTCTTTGTAACGTGTAATTCGACAAAGAGCAAACTAATACTTTACATATTACTTGAACTCACCGCAGTGTCGTTTAAGGTTATGTTAGAATATACTTGACATATTCCTTTGCAGTTTCATTGAGCAATGTTGCCGAATGAGACATTTATCAAAATAAAAGTGCAAACGATGTTCATCCACTTTAAAGTTCTTCTTTTGACTGATTTGAGGCGTTGTGAAACACTTGACACTATATCACTTCTTTATTGTTATAATGTTTGATTTGTATTGTATACATTTGTCCTGCAACAATACAATCTGGCTACACTGTATCCTACGAGTTGCGCGCGCATGTCATCTTTTATTGCTTTTTAACTTGTATTTATTACAATTAAGCTCTCTTTTTCTAATCATGCGAGATAGGTCTATTGTATATTTGTCTTTCTCTGTCACTAAGTGTTTCACCGACAAAATGTCTTAAAGATAGACTATATGACTTCTTCGTAGCCAACAAAATCTTAAATGAAGATCAATTTGGCTTTCAGAAGAGTAAGAGTACCAACCATGCCATTTTCAAACTTATTGACTGCATCAAATCTGACCTGGACAAAAACAAAAAATGCGTGGGTGTCTTTCTGGATCTTGCAAAGACTTTCGACACGGTGCCTCATGGAAAACTGCTGAGAGTCCTTGAGCATTGCGGTGTCAGGGGCACGGTGTTGAGGGTCTTTCACAGCTATCTAGAGGATAGAACCCAGCAGGTTAGGATAAAGGACACTTTGAGTGAATGTCAAAGGGTCAATCTAGGCATCCCGCAGGGCACAGTCCTGGGCCCCCTGCTTTTCATCGTCTATATTAATTCGTTACTAAATGTTAACATACAGGGCCAAATTATATCGTACACTGACGACACAGTTTTACTATTTAGTGATGATACTTGGCAAGGAGTTAAATACAAAGCAGAACTTGGCACTGGCAGGGTCAAGGATTGGTTGGACTTTAACGAATTGACTCTTAATATAGACAAATCATAATATATCGCTTTCTCACTCACTGATGTTAATAGACCGACCTTCGGATTTTTGCAGTTACCGAGAACAGTACTGAAAATCAATGAGGTTAATCAGATTAAATACTTGGGTGTGATAGTTGACAGGAATTTGAAGTGGTCCAATCATGTAAATAGCTTAGCTGTTAAAACAAGAAGGCTGGTCTACAAATTTTATGAGCTCCGTAAATTTGTGAACAAAGAACTGCTTGTAACAATTTATAAAGCACTGGTTGAATCCATCTTGCAGTACGCCATAGTCGTGTGGGGTGGTCTCTATGTTAGTGCACTAGAACCTCTTAATGTTGTTCAAAATTACATATTGAAGGTTATATTTCAAAAAGAAAACCGTTTTCCAACTGACCAGCTGTATAATGAGAATGTACTAAGTATAAGAATGCTGTATTTCTATAACATTTGCCTTTTTTTATACAAAAACAAAAATTTACAAACAAAACTTGAGCACACATACCAAACCAGACAAATATCAAACCAAAATTTAGTAGTTCCTTTCTACCGAAAAGACGGTAACCAAAGATTTGCCACAAGGCTAGCTCCAAGACTATACAACTCCCTACCAATAAGCATAAAAAATATACCTAAGTACAATATATTTGCCAAAAAGTGTAAGCCAATTATATACACCAATTATAGGACTTATCTTGATTTATTGTGATTCTCAGCATTGTGTGTCTAGGATACCTTTCTTAGTTTCTTCTTTTTCTTTGCAGTTTTTCTTATAACTTGCAGGTTGTAGGTATAATAAAGTTTTGTATAAGTGAATGAAATTCCAGAATAATTAACCTGTAAGATTTTTTTTTTTTGCACATACAGATTGTCTGTGATCTAGGTGCAATATATAATTTAATTTAATTGAGCATAAAGATTGAAATGTATTTATTTTATTCATTAAGTATTCATTAAGTATTCATTGTTAAATCATTAAATCATTAAATCATTAAAAAAAAAAAAACAGATTTTGTTTTGGAAAAATAATAAAATATTGAACCCTATGTGTAGAGTGACGCAATTGTCATTTTCAAAAACGAAATTTAAACATGGCGGCCATAGAGCTGTTGATAGTGCTGGAAGACGCCGACGCATAGAATCTTGTAGTTTTTTCTGTATTATCTCATAAAAAAACGATTTCTTCTACTTGTTGGATAAAACATTGTATGCCACTCGTGCGGTATGTTTCCTAAGTCACTTGAGAATTTATACCACTCGGCCTGACGGCCTCGTGGTATAAATCTTTCTCGCGTGACTTATTTTCAACATAACACACTATTTATTTATTTATTTATCAACGGGTAATTTCCCAATTAAAAAACAGTACAATTTTAGTAATATAAAATACCTAATTTCTACCTAACCTTAAAACAAATTAAATTATATTAAAATAGACCAAATCAAATTAACATTAAAATTAAAATTAAATAAAACCCTAGAAACCTGATCAACAATAACAATGAGTTGCAACACAAACAAAATATAAAATTTAAAATTTAGGTCTGAAGCTAAAATAAAATATTAAACAATATGTAACAGTTTATTTTTAAAAGTTCTTTGGTCGACAAAAAAGTCTAGAGTATCACAGTGTTGATTGGCAAGTCGAGCGGTCCTAGACAAAAATGAGTTTAAACCATAGTTGGTTCTATGGGGTGGAGCATTGAAGGAATGGTTCTGTCTAGTTTGCCGTAAAGGAACGTGAAGCCCAATTTTTTCAGTAAGATCAGGAGCAAAACTGTGGGAGTGCAGCAAGTTGTGGAACATTATTAGGTCCCTGTGAAGTCGACGAACTTGAAGAGTACCAATATTTAGATTGTTTTCCATTTCAGAATAGTTGATGTTTTCAGCTGTATGATGCTCTTTGAAGGAGATGTACCTCAAAAGCTTATGCTGTACTCTTTCAATAGCCTGGATATGGACATCGTAATGAGGAGACCAAACACAAGAACAGTAATCGAGGTGTGGGCGCACAACAAGAGAGCAATACAATGTTTTAATTGAAGAGGTGTGGAGAAAGTCCTTAGTACAGCGCTTGATGAAACCCAGAATTTGAAGAGATTTGGAGACAGCCAATGATATTTGAGGTATATAAGACAACTGACTATCCAAAATAACTCCCAAATCTCTTATCTGAGAAACAGCATTCAGCGGACAACCATTCACAGAGTATACTCGCTGGGTGGGGTTCCTGCCACGAAAATCATTAGATGGCACTTTTTAACATTTAATTCCATTCCATTTTGTGTACACCAGCCAGACAGACGATCCAGGTCAGATTGTATTTTTAAACAATCTTCAGTTTTGTCGACTCTCATGTAAAATTTTAAATCATCCGCAAACATTAAAAAATGGGTGTGTAAAAAACAGGAGGAAATATCATTAACGTACACATTGAAAAGCAGAGGGCCAAGATGCGAACCCTGAGGCACACCTGATGGGACTTGGATTTCACATGACTTGTAGCTCTGAATACGTACTACTTGCGTTCTACCAGAGAGATACGATCCCAACCACCTTAAAAGCCTTCCATGGATCCCTTTCACAGCCAATTTCTGAATTAGTACTTCGTGGTTTACACGATCGAACGCCTTTGAAAAATCGGTGTATATGGCGTGTACATGATGCCCCTCCTCCAGGGCCTCCAACAAAAAGTCGGTAAATGTGAGCAGGTTATGTTCAGTCGAGCGGAGCGCAAGAAACCCAAATTGCTTGTCACTAAAACTGCTTCTCAAATCCTTAGCTAGAAAATCACAAACAAGGCTTTCGAAGACCTTAGGTATACAGCTTAGTATACTAATGGGCCTATAGTGATCAACTTGCGCTGTATCTCCTGACTTTAGAATAGGCGTAATAAAGCTAGTTTTCCAGAAAGTTGGGAAGATACCGTTTTCCAAAGATAGATTAAAGATGACATGAAGTGGACGTGCCAGTATAAAGCTACATTGTTTTAGAAGTCTTGGGGGAATCCCATCTGGGCCTCCACTCTTGCTGATATCTAAGGATGACAGTTTTACATAAATTTCAGAAATAGAAAAGTTACAGTTAGACAAATTAATATGACTGAAAGATGGGACATCACAGACCTTATCAGAGTACATTTGCGAAAAATACTCAGCAAACAAATTTACAATTTCGCCACCAGTTGAAGACCTGATATTATTGTAGTACATTTCAGAAGGAATATCACAATTTTTCTTTTTACTGTTAACAAACTTCCAAAAGTTTTTAGCATTAACCCTCAAGGAAGATTCAGTTTGCGCTATATAGCATTGATAACACTGATTCTTAATGATTTTACATCTAGCTCTTAATGCAGAAAATAACTTATAGTCCTTATAAAGTCCAGTTGAAACGTATTTTTTGTGTGCTTTTTTCTTTTCAATTATCGTATCCTTCAAGTCCTGAGAAAACCACACTGGAAAATTTTTGGCAGAGTACTTTTTTAGAGGAACAAAAAGATCCACAGTTAAGTATAGAACATCATAAAATACATTGATTATATCGTCCAGGGATTTATTTAGGAACAAAGTGTCCCAAGTGAAATAAGAGAGAAAGTCATACACTACCGTAATGTCCATGGCATGGAAGTCTCTATAAAAACCCTCACCTGTGATTCCATGATTATTAAAATGATGATGTTCACACTTAATACTCAAAACTAGTGGTGGGTGGTGGTTGTCCACAGGTAACAGACTTTCATCTGCATAGAGAGTTGTAGCTTCCTTGTCTTGCAAAAACACCAGATCCAGGATAGATCCGTTCTCGTTTCTAAGTGAGTTAATATAGGTTATGGTATGAGCATAAAAATGATAGTACTTGGAGGGACTCAACTTCGTTTGGAGAAGCTGTTGGCAGAGGGACAGCCACAGAAGCCAAATCAACTTTTGACCATTGTCCATTAGGAAGATTGAAATCGCCCAAAACACACACTTTACTATCTGGGTATGCTTCCGTCAGTCTTTCCAGGCTGTCAGCAAATTGTGCATACTTTTCAAAGGTACTCCGAGGTGGGAAATAAGCAGTTGCAAAAATGAAATCGGTACCGTTCATATCGATCTGTACAAACAAATGTTCAATATTATTACTTGCTTCCACGACTCTACTTGTAATATTCTTTCGAACTGCTATTAGTACCCCACCCCCTCTTGAGAAAACGCTTGTTTCGACAGATCTGTCCTTCCTGTAAATATTGAAATCAAGCATTTGAAGTTCAGCATCCTGGAAGTGTTCCGTCAACCACGTTTCATTGAAAACCAAGATATGGTATTCAGAGTAAGAAACATTCTCAAAAAGCAAGTGAAGCTTGGTCCGTAAACCTCTAACATTTTGGAAATAGACAAGCAAATTGGATGTGGATTTTACCACCGAAGAACTAGTTAGTTTTTTGTTGCCAGTCTGGGAATCCCTTTATTGTACTTCAAAAAAAGGTTCTTTTCACCTTTCAGCAGTCTTTGCTTCAGTTCGTTTTTTAAGTTGTTAAGCTCCACACGTTGTTCAGAAGTTAAATCAGTTTCTAAATATATGCCCCTGCCTCAATCCAAATTTTTCTTACTTTTTAGAACTAGACGAACAACCACTGGAGATTGAAGGGAAAGCCGTAAAGAACGATGGCCATTTTTTTTGCGTTTCCCAACTCTAGAAGCAGTCACAATGCTGACAGGCGCACCAACAAGCTGCGATAATAGGATGCTTGCCTCAATCAAGTCGTCCTGATCATTGTTTTCTGGTAGATTAAATATCATCAAGGTATTGGATCTTTTTTGGCGTTCAGACATCTCGTGGAGGACATTACTTGAACCGCTACTCGAGGCAACAGCAGAGCTATAGGTTCTGTCGCTTGTACCATTATTATTGGAAGATGTAGTATTTTTAATTTCCCTTAAATCCTGCTTAATGTCATCAAGGGTGGTCAAGAAACTAGTTTTCATGCTCTTGACATCATCACTCATCTCCCGAATGAATTGGAAGATGGCGTCCGATGATGACATTGAGTCAGATTCGGCTAGCGTAAATAGCGTTATTAGTGCCAAAGATAGTGTTAGAAAATACAAATGTTGTGCTAAAAAGTCGTGCAAGTCCTATTTTTGTGTTGTGTGTGAAGAAGTTTACCATGGTAGCTGTGCAAGAAGGAAAAACTTAAAGTTTATCAGCAAGTCCGGTGTCCAGTGCTGTGATTGCAGTGATTTGCCGCCAAAAGTTGACTTATCAGATGTAAACAAAGATGTTTCCTCAAAACTAAAATATGAAAACGACAAATTAAATACTGAAATGAGTCTACTAAAAAGGCTTATCGATGAAATGGCCGATAAGAACACAGTTTTGAAGGAAAATAACCGTCTTTTGGTGGAACGTATCTCTAACCTAGAAAAAGAACGTAAACAAAGCCAAAGTGTAACTGTAAGCCGCGATCCTGCAGGCGGGCGTTCTACCAGTTCTACTTACTCGACCTCTGGCCCTGGTGTAACCCAAGAGCGTTCGGTGACTCCAAACCCGAACAAGACTGGTGACACTTGCGCCGGGACCCGGGGCGAGACCTTAACCTCTAACGACAATGTAAACAATGGCCATAGTAGTAAAATTGTTGAAACTGTTTCGCTGACAAACGCGAATCAGGCAATTAATAATGCAATTATAAGCAATATGAATCATGCTGGAGACAACGATGGTTTTTCTACAGTTAGTTACCATCGTGGTAGAAGGAAACAGTTTCGTGGTACCTCAAAGGTTGAAATAAATCAAGAATTTATATCTTCAAAAGGAAACAAGATGTGGTTTTACGTCGGAAAGGTGGCCCAGTCAGTGGAAGCTGCTAAAATTCGCAGGTACATAACTCAAAAACTGCCAAATATTAGTGAGGAAAACTTAATTATTGATCAGCTTAAAACTATAGGGAAAACCAATTCTTTCAAAATTGGTGTCATTCCCATTCACTACAATGCTATGAACTCCTGCGAATTCTGGCCTAGTGGTGTGATCTTTCGTAGATTCAACTTCAAGAAAAAACTTGACACATCAAAAAATGACCCTGGTGCTGATTTTCATTCGTCCCAGAATTTTCAGAATCTAGCCGTCAATCAGGAGGTATTTGCAAACTAAATAGTTCTGTATCAGTCTACTATCAGAACGTGCGTGGTTTGCGTACTAAATTGGTAAAACTAATCAGTTCCATTCCTTTAGTTGCATACCAAGTACTCGTTTTTACAGAAACGTGGTTGAGTGATAACTTTCTTGATGTAGAACTGGGCATGGACAATTACAATATTTACAGAAGTGACCGAACTCCAGCAACAAGCACATCCTTAAGGGGGGGAGGTGTATTAATAGCTGTCCGGAATAACATTCTCAGTTCCATTTGTGAATCAGCCTCAACCATTGAGCAGTTATTTGTAAGAGTGCAGTCTGCTAATAGTAAACTATTGCTTGGAGCTGTATACCTACCTCCGAAATCTAATGGAGATAATTATAAGTGTTTTTCAGACTCAGTAGATACTTTATCTGAAACATTTCCTGATTACAAGCTCTGCATATTTGGGGATTTTAACTTACCCAAAGCACAATGGGTTGATGACGGCCTGAGCTCAAGTGCTACTGCAACCCCCTCCGCTATTCCCTCAGAGCGCGCAGCTACTGAGTACCTATCCAACATGAGTGCTTACCATAACATGTTTCAAATAAACAAGTTCCACAATGCGCATGGCTCTCTGTTAGACCTGATGTTTAGTCAGGATCCTGATGACACCTGCACCTTGGCAGATGACATCCTTCTCCCTATTGATTCATATCACCCTGCATTAATATTAAACATATTATGTGCCGAGACCCAGCAGTGTAACTCAGACTACCCGCAACCTGATGAGTACTACTATGATTTTAAATCTGCCGAGTATGCACTTCTCAATGATCATCTAAGTATGATCAACTGGGATGCTTTACTCCAAGGCCCAACTGTAGCAGAAATGGTCAGTATTTTTTATGACATTCTTTACACTGCTATTGACTGCTTTGTACCAAAGAAAAAGCTTTCCACCCATAAATTTCCTAAATGGTTCCCCTTCGACCTAAAGGAACTCATAATCAAGAAGAAAGAAGCACACAGAACCTGGAAGCGGACTGACTCTCCTAGTGACTATGACAACTTCTCGAATCTTCGCACTCGGTGTAAGACTCTTTCAAAGGACTCCTATCTGAATTATGTGCAGCGCTCTGAAATGTCACTGCTGAATGATCACAACCTCAAACACTTCTGGAGTTTTATCAATGCCAAGCGAAAAGCGAATGGTTTGCCGTCTCACATGTTTTATAATAGCAACATTGCCAAAAATGGTTCAGAGATAGCTAATCTCTTTGCTGAATACTTCCATTCTGTTTATTCCAACAAAATCTGTGTTGCTAGTCAGGACATCTCTCGGAGCGATGCACATATTCATGAATTTAACATCTCAATATCAGTTATTTATGAAGAACTATGTAGCCTGCAGTCTTTTAAGGGTCCAGGTCCAGACGGTGTCCCACCTCTTATGATAAAGAATTGTAGCTTTGTATTATCCCGTCCACTTTTCATTCTTTTCAACAAGTCACTCAGTTTGGGTGAATTTCCTAAACTCTGGAAGCAGAGCTTCACCATACCCATTCATAAATCTGGCGATAAAATGGATATTTCAAAATACAGACCCATTATCATCCAAAACACCTTCCCAAAGGTATTTGAGAGCATAGTGACAAAGTTTTTAACTCCAAAAATCAATCCCTGTCTAATTGAGCAGCAGACCGGTTTCCGTCCAAAATGCTCAACTGAAACCAATCTCCTGTCCTACCAGGACAAAGTTTCAAGAATTCTTGAGGATGGCGAATCAGTTCACTCCATATATACCGATTTTGCAAAGGCCTTTGACCGTGTCAACCATGCCGTTCTGCTTGCTAAGCTTGAAAGTGCTGGAATCTCCGGTACTTTGTTGAAGTGGATTAGCGACTATCTTGGGGAGAGAACTCAAATAATCAAAGTTAACAACTTCTTCTCACACGAAATTGACATCCCATCGGGCGTTCCACAGGGTTCTCACTTGGGACCTCTGCTGTTCAACGTTTTTATTAACGATATCAAGTCTTGTTTTATTAACAGTGAGTTCCTGTGCTTTGCGGATGATTTAAAGGTGTTCACCCGGGTCTCTTCTATTGAAGACTGTGCCAGACTACAATCTGACCTCGACAGACTCTCTGAGTGGTGCGCTTTGAGCGGCATGGAGCTCAATGCTTCCAAATGCAAAGCCATTGTTTTCTCCAAGGGTCGTAGCCCTCCACAATTCGCGTACCATATAAACAACATTCCGCTTGAAACTGTCTCACAACAACGAGATCTTGGTGTCATTTTTGACAGCAGTCTCAATTTTATCACCCATATTTCAGACATCACAACAAGGTCGTTAAAACTTGTAGGCTTCATTAAGAGGTGTTCGAGAGATTTTACAAGCATAGATTCTATCAGATACCTTTATTGCTCAATGGTGAGGCCCCTGATGGAGTACTGCTCCTCTGTCTGGTCACCAATGTATTCTAATCATATCAGAGCCCTAGAGCTAGTGCAGCGCAAATTCGTACGTTATTTAGCCTTCAAGGCAGGTATTCCTTCGCCTGAGAACTATGTGTATGACTATGACGACCTATACAGACGCTTCAATCTACAACCCTTGGCAGCTAGACGCAATCAAAGAGATTTATATACTTTTTACAAGGTACTGAACTCCATTAGTGATTCCGCATACCTACTGTCCAGAATAGGGCTTCACGTCCCAGCAAGGGACACCCGCTCTGCCATAACCTTCTCAGAAAGAAATCACCGTACAAACTATGGTTTCAATACATTCATCTCCAGAACTTCTCGATTAGGTAACACCCATGGTAGCCTGGATTTTTTTGGACCCATAAATAGCTTTAAAAGAGAGCTTAACTCTCTAATGTAATTCTCCTTGTTTGTTTGTGATGCCAAGTTCGATAGCTAAGAATTTCTAGTCATCTTGATCAGTCATTATTTATGTTTGTCCTCTATTTTCTTATACCTATAACTGATTTAATGTTTTACTGTTAATAATTTATATGTATTTTTATCCTGTCACTACGCCAAGTATTACTGGCCTATGTTTATTTAGTTGTAAGGTACTTAATGTTTCTTGTTGTTTTTTTTTTTTTTTTAATGGGTCTTGCCCGTAAATAAATAAATAAATAAATAAAATAAATAAATAAATTTGCCTTTCAAAATCTTCCAGCTTTTGTGTGTTAGTCACCTTAATTTCACTTAGAGCATCCTCTAGGGCACCAACACGATCAGTTAGCTTCAATGCATTTTTTATTGCTGGTAGACAGTCTTTACAGATATAGGGTATGATTCTCGACGACAATATCAATGTGCGAACTTCAGTCGAGTTCACCCCAGAACAGTTTCTACACATGACTCTCCTAAAATAGTCACACGGGTATCCAAATACCTCGCCGCAATTCTTTGGTTCCTTGAAAATACAGATTTGTGAACATTTAAAGCAAGTACCAGACATTTTGAGGTTAGCTTTTGTATATTTAACAATAATTCAGCAACCGCCCCAGACAAACAGTGCACTATATATTTTCAGACAAATGGGGATTAAAACAAACTTAATACACACATCAATAGTATACTTGAACAAAAATCAAACGGGAAAAATCACTAGTACCATAAATAACTATTAACCCACTCTCGGTCTTTTAAGTCACTCGGCCAGTACAAAAGTCTGCTACAAATACAAACAACTAGGTATACCCTAGCAACTACCAGTTTCAATAGGTATTAGACATTAGCGCTCGCTGAATGAATTCTTTTTATAATCTGCTTCCTAATAAGTAGGTACTAAATTTTTTGAATGTCCATCAAAATGGGATAAAATTTTGTATACATCACGTGAGTTAAAATGTTTTTTCATTCGAAGAAAATTAACCCACTCGCTAGGGCTCGTGGGTTAAACTTTCTTCTCATGATTAAACATTCATTTAACTCACTTGGTGTATAAATAACTAGAACCATATGTGTAGAGTGACGCAGTCAATAGAGAGTTATTGGACGTGCAATAAGGACAAGCAGTATTCAAATTAGCCTTATTTTGACATCTACGCATGCGCATTTGGCTCCGAAATTAAGGATTCCCTTAATAAGGTTACTGCTTGTCTTTATTTCTGCATGGTTAGTGCGAGGCAGTAAACTTCCCTTATTTCAAATTTCTGACATTTTGGACGACTTTGACATTTCGCTTTTCGACGATGACGTAATTTTACTTAGAAAATTTATTTTTTACAATAGTTTTCCATTTTACTGTGGGTAACATCAAAAAATGGGTATCAGCAGAAAATCACAAACAAAAATAAACACTTTTTGAGGCTGAAATTTATAAACATAACTATCAGCTGTCAAAATTACGAATACAAAATAAGGTAATACTCTAGCACCTACTAGACTCTTCCAATAACTGTTTTTTCTTGGAAAAATAGTGCTGATGCACTAATAAAATAACGTAGATCCTTAATACTGCGAGGCAGTATTTAATAGTTCCAATAACTCTCTATTATTTTCAAAAACTAAATTTAAACATGGCAGTTATTACTGTGTCCTTAAAACACTCCAAATTGCAGCACCCTGTACATACATTTTTCTTAAGTACGGTCTGAAATATTAGGCCGTTTCCATATACAGGGGTGTCCCACGGTGGATGGCGTATTAGACGTTTATGGAGAACTAAAAAGCGGATCTTTTTGAAAATTTGGCAACCGGGATAAACGACCATGATCTACATTTTAAAAATATTTTTGTTTATGCGGTGTTGTCGCTTTTACTCTAAACCAGTGGCAACATCGCTATTTTAAATAGAACACCCTGTATGTGATTGCATATTTGGATTCTACGTAAAATTCTGAGCAGATTTCATGTGATATACCCTATACCTAGGTTCAACTGTTTTGGAAATATTGACAGTTGAAAATTGCTTTTTTGCAACTTTGACAGGCTGTAAAACCTGAACGGTTAATTTTAGAGAAAAAACGATTTTACATTCCTGTCTTAGATTTTCATGAACTATTATTTGACACCAACTTTAAATTTAATCCATGATTAAAAAATCCAATTAAATTTAATCTCCGGTTAAATTCAAAGTTGGTGTCAAATGATAGTTCATGAAAATCTAAGATAGGAATGTAAAATCGGTTTTTCTCTAAAATTAACCGTTCAGGTTTTACAGCCTGTAAAGTTGCAAAAAGTCAATTTTCAACTGTCAATATTTCCAAAACAGTTGAACCTAGGTATAGGGTTTATCACATGAAATCAGCTCAGAATTTTATGTAGAATCCAAATATGCAATCACATACAGGGTATTCCATTTAAAATAGCGATGTTGCCACTGGTTAAGAGTAGAAGCGACAAAAATATTTTTAAAGTGTAGATCATGGTCGTTTATCCCGGTTGCCAAATTTTCAAAAAGATCCGCTTTTTAGTTCTCCATATACATCTAATATGCCATCCACCGTGGGACACCCTGTATAACAATATAATGGACAAAACCTTACAGAATTAAAACCGTGGAACTCCAAAATTTCAGTAGCACCGATTTCTTAGATCGCTATCGTACTCAAATTTCAACAAATAACGATAAAAAAAGTGATTCAGCCACTTTGAACATGCACTTTGCCCTTCCTCTTTTATCCAGAATCGAAGGCTGGATACGCCAGTTTGTTACGTTTGGGGGTTCAAAATGTAAACTTCGTAATGAAAGCATGTTTTTCTTGATGATAATCATTTCACAGATTCAAAGTTACAAGAAGATCTCCAATCGTAAATAAAAGCTATATAAATAATCAAAAACTGAAAAAAAGTTTTGTTTTTATTAACTCACTCACCTATACAATCTCTTTTTGGCAGTAAAGGATTGGGCGCATCGCTGGTAGGAGAAACCAAAGACCCGCCCCGTTGCACGAGCTCCACTTCCAAATTGGTTCGTGCTATCGAGTTAACAAACAGGATCAAACTTTGAGGTATCGGTTTTTCGCTTTTTGGCCTAAATAACGCTTTCAATTGCGTACTATTCGTCATATCTTCCATCACTTTACCTATGGCTTCTGCCATACTAGACGAACTCTAATAAAAGAAGTGCATTATTAGCATATTTGATTTGCACTCTTCTATAATTGAATAATTTCATGAAGCCACACTACTTACTGGTTTCTGATCGTTGTCATTTAAAAAGTCGCTAATTTCCTCCAAAATATGTAACATGGAATCGTTAGGCTTCGCTCGAACCATTTGGGATTTATCGCCGTATTGTGGCGATAAAGGTAACACGGAATTCGCTAATTGCCTACAAAGGGGGCACAAGTATTCGCCCCTGAAACAATAATTTTATTTATAATTAAACAATATTTAATGAACGAAAATTCCATACTTTTCTGGAGACAAAGTTTGTTGTCTCTGTTGCGACCGCAACGATGTCAAGTACGAATTTAAGCAATCTAAATGTAGATGATGACCGCAGGTTTGTACATGTACGCCACCGTCCCAGCCAGTGTTCACTGATAGGAACCAAGATGTCTGAAAATTAAAGAATAATTAGCAACAAAAAAGGATTGGATGTTATTGGAACTCCATTTAATGCTGATGTTTACTGTCACTTAGCATTTGTGCATTCAAGATATTCTCAATAAAAGTATTTTATATAAACTCTCTATAGTCCGTTCATAAAGTCTTTTTCGAGTGCGTTATCTAAGATTTTTTTTTTTTTTTTAGGTAAGGAATCTTAGGAAATGATGAATTCTACTTACAGGAGCAAAATGCCTATCCAACTCCTCAACTCTTCTATCGAATTCTGCTGACAAAGTGTCATCTTTCCTACACTGTTCCCGTTCATCATCACAAGTGGGCAAAGTCGATCTTTCTGGCTGTCCATATCTTCGCCTATGACCTATAACACTAGTAGCTTGTATCAAAACCACCAGACCCATTGGTTTGTCTTCCGTACTAGGAGAACTAGGGAGAGAGAGACTTTTATTTCAACTGAACCACTAAGTTAAAACCATTATTCTAGCTAATATGCTTCAAGCACAAAAAAACAAAACCTACCTAGTATTACAAATAACACAATCGTATTCCTCTTTACTAATCGGTATCTCACTTTCATCCATACTACTATCAGAATTTTCATCAGTTTCCATCCGTTCCTTTTCGCGTTTCCAAAAGTCGTTTTGCTTTTTTGCAAATTCCGCCATCAACTTATCCTGTCTATCTTTCGCCCTACGTCTCCGGTCTTCTCTTTCCTTATTTTCGCGCATTCTCTTTGCTTTTTCATTCTCCTCGGCCGAAGGCCACAATTGACGCCTGCTCTCCTGTATGTAACTGTGACATCCAGAATCTGAGATGGCGATTTTTTTGAGCAGTTTTCCCACATAGAATGGACCATCTCCACAAGGAACCTATAACAGTGGTCAACTTACTACCTATTATATTATTTAATTGGGAAAGCTTACCGTATCATCGCCGCCAACAAAATAATCAATTTCTTCATCGTCTGGATCAAAACTGTCAGGAATTCCAGAAAGTTTCGAATGTAGCTTTAACAATAAGGAGAGTATGCTTTCGTCAAGGGTTACAGATGGTTGGTCTTCTGGATAGTTCTTCTATAAAAAAACACAATTGTAAAATATCGGTAAATTTTCTTAAAAATAAATAGCTTACTGGTGGTTTTCTCGCTTTATTTCTTCTTCTATAACCGCGTGAAGTAGATGGCAATGCTAGACGTTCAAGCTTGTCTGGTAGAGGAAGCAGATTCAATGGTCGTGTTCTTGGACCTGAAAAAGATTATTTTTAATTCATACGAATTATAGCTTAATTCGGGTTTGAGAAAAAGACTGTTCTAGAACGATTCAAGACAATCGCACAGTTTATCAATCAACAAAATGACAACGGCTCGGCTATCACAATTTTCAATAAAAAACTGTGATTGTTTGGAATCTTTCTAGAACTGTCCTTTTTTCAAACCCGAACAAGGCTTATTACCAATGGTACAGGTAAGGTACCTAATGGATTTATTGAAACAAAAATGCTACTTTCATAATATGATTTCCACAAAAAATCGTATTGTGTTTGGAAAATATTATTAGTACTTTAGTAGCTTGGTACTCGATTATGTAAAGGATTCTAGTACCTACTTTTCAAAATATCATATTCAACAAGATAAGCAGATATTCCTAAGACTTAGAAGAGTGTACACTCAAACTTTAATTTGAGCTAAAGACGGAAATTCGAAAAATGATAAGTTTGGCAGACGCTTCATAATATTTGAGATTGAAAGGAAGCCACATTAACCAATCAGAAGCTTTCAAGATGTGATGATACCACAAGGCGTATGAGCTATTCAATATATCAGTATCTAAAGCAGATTTGGAGCAGATTGGGGATTCGAACAAAGAAACTGTCTTGGCTGTGAACTACACAATAAACATCACAACATGATATGTAGCGAGTGATTGGTGAACACTTGAAACAATGGAAAATATGATCGCAAACATGAATTAGTAGATATTATGTATTGGAAGAAGACAACCACAATCAAGATCCACTTACTTGATTTTTTTGCGATTTCATTTCCAGCCAATAAAGCCGGATAATTAACGGGCGGAGGTAAAGCGGCTTGTTCTGGGGAATCTGCATCTAAAACCAAATGAATGGCACTTTCCTTTGTTGAAAAACAATAATGCCTTAGAAATATTACCTTGTCTAGACATTGTCTTATCGCCAGGTATTGCTACTGTCCTATCATCGACTTCCATAGGCTCGGCTACAAAGTCCGGAGAAGGAAGGATGGCTAGTGAAGGAGATATTATTTCTACAGGTGATTCTGGTATACTTCTGGGTTCTTCTGGAAATTAACAAAAATATGCGTTAAATTTTAGAAAAAGTAAAATATGATTTTGTCCAATGTTTTTACAATAAAACATCAACCTTTGATTTTCTTAGATTGGCTTTTATTACTTATCAGTCCACACAATATCACTGTACAAGTGTACACTCCAAACCGATATTTCAAATCTAGTGAAAGCACAATCTGGAAAATAAGTTTCAGCAAACTGTGGCGAGAGGCACTGACGATCATTGAAAGGACGTTGCGTTACAAACATAGCAAAGCGTTTTAAAGACCGAATAAATCAACATAAAATGGAGATCAAGTTCATGTGCTTGAAGTTTTACTCCCAGTATTCCCAAGATCATAACGATGAAGGAAATTTCGATGAGATTCTTTGTGACTTTGCAGTTTTAGTAGTGAATATTTGGAATAGTTTTCGGAACCAATTTCTGCCATGATCAACGCAAAAAATCAGAGAATTATCCCAACACGCCTGTGCATCATTCACTTCTTTGATCCAAGCCCTTCCATTTCAGGAGTTTAGATCCAATTTCAGCATGCAATATTATTTTGCATGTCATCCCCATAGAGGTCATCCCGCCATCGACCTTGAAGTATGTCAATACTCTGCTTGGTTTTCCTCCGGCGCGGCGCCACCTGTGTAGATTTTGTCTCGCTATATTATGTCTAGCCAGCCCATAGCCACTCCAGTTGTATCAGAGCATATAGCACATCCATCACCCTAGTCTTCTTATTGAGTTACTTTTTTTTTTCAAAATTTAGCCTTCTGTTTGATATGTGTTAGAACTTTAATACTTTTGTTGCTTCCGACTGTATTTTTGATAAGCTTAGTATTATGATCCTTTAGGTCTTTTCGAATGCTTCTATTGATTTCCTTGCTAACTTTTTTCTAGTTTTGGTTTTCATAGTGTCAACAAGCAAGCTACTTGGAAAGCCACTGTATATGATTGACCGACTATTGATTGGCGAGTCAGCGATAATTGATAAACGAATAAAAATAGTGGTCGGCAACACATGTACGGATACGCAGACTTGAACCAGCGCAATTCCTCTTTTGGGAAAGCTCCTCTGGGTGTCATCAGTCTTCGTGTCGTCCAGCGCAATTACCTCTCTTGGAAAAGCTCCTCTGGTCTCAAGCCGTGAGATGAAGTTGTGACATTTGGTAGATCGATAAGTGAAGGCATAAGGGTTATCAAATACGAATATAGGAGAAGGATAACATAAATCGAATCTCAGGAAGAAGAACATGATAAATACAATCTACGATCCAAAGGCACGAGCACGCCTAGTAAAAAACCACTGTTTAAGCTAAGCCTTAGAAGCACAGAAGAAGTCTCCATACCCTCTCGGACACTAACAAGATCACTACCACAATCTCCAAATTTTGATTGGGAGCAAATCACGGAAATAAAAGGTGAAAATCTATCACCAGTCGGAATTGCATCAGGAAACCAAGAGAGAACAGTGAATCAACTAACAGATATACCCATCCTCACAGAGAAGAACAAAATGGCCAATACAACTATCGTCGAAGCCATGCAAACGGAGAAAAAAGCAACGGTACCCCAATTTATAAACCCTCCGACATTCCAACCAAGCAGAAGCAGTGCGACAGAACTTTTGAGGGGTCATGAAAGGACGGTCATAGAAAACTGGTGGAATGACACACTCAAAATTACCTATTTTGAGACATTTCTAGACGGCGCAGCTAACCTGTGGGTTCAAGATTACAGAATAAGTTAATCAGGACAAAGAGTGGAAAGAAATCAATAATAAGTTTACGAAGGAATTTGAAGATTGAGACTACCGAACATCTCTGAAAAAGAAAGTTAAAAATAGATAACAAACGTCTGACGAGACAGTCCGAGATTTTCTATACGAACTAAGAGTGCTGTACCACGATTATAAACAGACCATGGATATCAACGAATTTGTGACCATCTTTAGCGAAGGGCTAACAGAAGATAATTTCACTACTACTGGCTCACAAATCCACCAAATAGACCTCCTTCGACAATGGAAGAAGTTGAAGAAATTACACAAACGATAGATAAAGCCCCAAGGAAAAAAACTAAGCAAACTCCAACTGCAATTGCAAAGGCGTATGATACCAGATCGCCCCAACAAAGCAGCAAAGAAATCACGTCCTACTTACTATTGTGGGAAAAAAGGACATAAGGCAGCCATCTGCTACAGTAAACAACAGGCAGTCCAGAGAAAGGGACCAGCCTCGGTCCAAAACAATGGAAAAGGGACAACGTGCTATAACTGCGGAAAATCAGGTTACTTTGGAACAACTTGCAAGAATCTACGACAGCACCCAAACGGGAGAGGATGGCAAAAGTAAGCGCCCCTGCCATCCTAGCACTGGAGCCAAAAATAACGTCATGCAAAGAAATTTGGCAACAGAAAAGACAACAATACAGTCCTAATCATCGCCGGAGGTCATCGGATACCAGTCATAGGAGAAGTAACAAGTAAAAAAGTAAATTATCCGAAATTATTGTAAGATGGACCAATGGACCTTTCGGGAAGCACGGTGTGGAGAGGTACCGTTAAAGCAAAAGTTATTTCAGCATCCCTACGACAAATAAGCCTAGGTATGGAGTTTCTAACAGAAAATAAGGCTATTATAAATCTATACGGAAGCTGCTTATACTGAATAATTTATCTACACCAAGATCACAAGAAAAAGATCAGTCTGTCCAGCCTCATTATAACAACTCAACCGGTAAACAAATACAAGTAGGACGAAAAAGATGGAAAAGAATTTGACAAATTTCTCAGAGCCCATCCACAGATAGAAAAGGGAGAAGTGAACAGCTTCCTAAAAGAAGAAATCAGACATGGAAACCAGGTGCAAAGCAATGCCACCAAGGTGTTCGGGGTAACGGGAAACTACAAAACAAAGAAAGCTGTCTACAAATCCTACAAACACATGCTCCCTTGGAGGAAAGCAGGGGGCACAGGCGGGCAATTATCATTAGGTCTGTTTCTGCAGAAATCACAAACCAATCAGAGTCAATTTCAAGGGTTGAAACTATTTTAGGTTTCTGACTGTTTTCAACCAATGAAATTCGGTCTGACTGCTTTGTGATTTCTGCAGAAACAGACCTAGTAATAAAACACGACAGAAACTCAACAGTGTTCCTTTTTGTAAAGGAGACAATGCAGACAAAACCCACACCAAGAAACATGTATAAATGTTTGATAGCACTGAGAGAAAGCATAAAAGAGCAATCCTTCAAAAAACTGGTATTTCCTAGACAAGGATGGAGACTGGAGAAAAATGGGAAAGATTCAAACACAAGCTGTCTTTTGTGTTCAAAGACACAGGAGTCGGAGTCAGCATCCAGACAGTTAAACCAGACTTCCGGAAGATAGAGTCAAAAATTGAAGGCCAAATTAAGCCTCTAATACAAATAGTCACGGACTCCCAAGACAAAGCACATAAAATAGGAGCCAAAAAGGACTACACGATAACACAGAATGAGATAAAGACAATAGAATTAGAAATCATTGGCAACACCGGCAACCTAAACGAGACAGTGGGCTACAAATGTAAATTTAATCTAAATTGGGCGGCAAAATCGACTGACACTGAAAACACACATTTATACAGATGGAAAGAGCCTCACTATAAAACTACAATCGAACAGAAGAAAGCCACTAGCTTTATATGCAGGAACCACGATAGCATTTTTAGAGGACTATTACCTAGTAACACCAGGAAGAAATCATTGAACAGCAACAGACAGAAGCAGTAACACTAGACGACCACAGGTTGGACAACATCACAAACGAAGTTAAATTGGCTCTACAAAAACTGGAGTACAATGATGTTTTTTCAAAATCAACAAAGCACATGGGAAAGATAAATCTGACAGAACATAAAATAGAAGTAGGGGAGGCAAGTCCAATAAGAAACCGTCCTTACACAGTATCCCAGAATGAAAAGCAAAGAAAAGAAACGCTAGACAGCAATGTAATAAGGCCCTGTCATTTACCGTGGGCTAGTCCAGTGGTCCTAGTAAAGAAAAAAGATGGTGAAATCCGTTTTTGTGTCGACCACCGAAAAGTTAATGCCGTAACAATGTAATCATCATACCCTCTACCACAAATCGACGATATTCTATCATATCTCGGAAATGCATCCTATTTCAGCACTCTTGATATTGTCAACTAGCTACTTAGCAAAGCAGGACCCAGTATTCAACCTTATTAATTTAACTGCCTATTCAATCGGATGATTATTGCAATTCAGCAATAAATTCCTATAAATAGTGGGCCAAGCCGAGCAACAGACAGACTTGAATCAGTGTTAGTACCGCCACCCTGGAAACAGCCCTCAGGAGCAGTGGCGTAGCGTGAGCTTTCGTCGCCCGGGGCCGACCGGAAATTCGCCGCCCCCTCTATTTTATAATAGCCAAGAAAAAGAAGTCAGTCAGTCAAAGTTTCTCAATTTTTTTTTTTTTTAGATACCTACTTCTAGTGATCAAATATTACATAGTTTCTTTTTTTTGCATTTTAATTTACGTTGTACGAAAAAAATTCACCTATTGAAATTCGAATCAAAAACTTTGGCACGAAAACGCGAGGTTTCAATATGACAGCGCTCATGACGTCATTATTTTGTAAACAACAAACGTGCAGCAAACGAACTCCTGCTGACGAAGTGCTATTTTTGTGTTAATTGAGTGTGTTAAAGTTTGTTTTTTGTGAAAATTGTCGCAATGGATGAGGAATATTATAAAGGACTGCTTTTGAAAATTTTATTCCAATTACAAATTCCCTATCGACAGGTTTGTTTACAGAATCGTGACGTCAAAAAAGGTAGCCATCATAGAAGCATTGTTTTAGCGGAGAATTTTTCATTTAGTATAATTTTTTGTGCAACAAGGGCGATATCAGTTGCATAAAAACTTGTCATATAAATATTGTGCAGTATAAACTATCGATTTAAAAACAAATTTGGAAAATTTTACTCCACTTGCAAGTTCCCCATTTAGACAATGGCGTTTTAGGGTAAGAGTTTTTTGATTAAAATTTGCCGCCCCTTCTCGTATGCCGCCCAGGGCCATGGCCCCCTCTGCCCCCCCCCCCCTTGCTACGCCACTGCTCAGGAGTCAAGTCTCCCCAGTGCAAGTAACGACACCCTGGAAAAGCCCCTCTAGATGAAGATCAGTTAAACGACGATCAGCATTCAACATAATATTAGCATTAAACCTAACATTAGCATTAAACCTAATATTAGCATTAAACCGACATTCCTTCCTAAGTAGCCTCAAACGTGTGGCTCTTCCAACGGGAGAGCATGCATCCTGGAGGATTCATGACGTAATGACTTCTAGTCCATTATCATAGGGTCCGCTCGCTTCGATCTCGTGCTAAGTTTAAAAATGCATTATTTTATGAAAATATGGAACTACTTGATTACCAAATGGTATGTTGGCATTTCTGTAAATTATTTTTTTTCCGAAAAACAGCCACTTCAAGATCGCGGATGGAGCAATTTTTGAAAAATTCGTATCTTCATTATTATTTGATCAATTTTCTATTTCAAAAAAAGAAATTACTTGGAAAAGTCTATAATTTATTAAAAAAATTGTTTCAACCACACATATTCAATAATAAAAGAAAGTTTCCCCAAAAATTGAAAAAAAAAAAAGATTTTTTTTTAATTATTTTTTTTTTTAACCATTTTTCTTTCTATAATTATAAATTATAAAGAAAAAAGTTTCAGATAAAAAATGCTCAGAATTTTCTGCTGAATCGAATGATATATAATTTATTAGAGGTTGTTCAGTAGATACTACTGAAAAGTGAGTTACCAAGTAAGAAATCGAGGGTTGGTTTTGAAAAAATTACTTTTTCTACAAACGTATTAAAAATAAAATTTTTAACACCCCCCCGAAGCATTAAAAATGTTACTTTATCGCACTAGTGCCATAAAGTCTTTATAGCACTAGTGTTAAAAATGAAACATCAAAATTTGAGAGCGAACGTCAAAAAAAGTTTGTATTTTTAGTTATTTACATTGATATTAATGGTGAAATTTGAACAACTGAGGTAGCCCGATTGGCCGCCTCATCTATATTTTTCCAGGGATCGATGCAACCCCCTTTTTCTTCTGTATTTTGTTCCATTTTAAGCAAAAAGCATTACTGACCACGACAGACTTTCAAGAAACTGACAAGACATTTCATCATCCTGTAAAACAAGGTGCTGGTTGTTTGGACTTGACAAATGTCAAATTCAATAATTTTATGTAGGAAAGGTGCTTCCAATTTATTATTCATTTCAAAATCCAATTTGTTACTGGTTATTGCTTTTTATTTCCGTTTGTAGAAAAAATATTGTATGATATTTGTGTTAAAAGTATTTTTAAGGCACTTATGTGAATTGCAGAATTCGCTTCGCTCATTCTGTAAACTTTCACATGCGTGCCTTAAAAATGTACTTTTAACACTTATATCATAAATAACTATTATTAACAATCCGAAAATTTATACTAGCGAAAGCACGTTACAATAAATGTTACAATTATAATTAATTTCAACTGACTGACTATCCTAGGAAAAAACATACATTTATAATAAACTGAAAAGAGAAATAAGCCTTTGGCATTTTTGTAAATAATTTTTTTCCGAAAAACAGCTACTTCAAAATCACGGATGGAACAATTTTTCAAAAAATTCGTATCTCCGTTATTAATTGTTCAATTTCTTATTTCAAAAGATGGATTACTTGGAAAAGTCTATATTTTAATAGAAAAAATGTTTTTACTACAAATATTTAATATTAAAAGAAAATTTCGACAAAAATTTAAAAAAAAACATATACTTTTTTTTAAAATTATTATTTTTTAACCATCTTTCTTTCTATAATTAAAGATATATGCTGTGCCAACAGTGTATAATAACAAGTGTTCCAAAATGACATTTGGCAATTGATTCCTAATAACATATTTGCAATCAATACATGAAAAAATCAATAACCTATACCCTGATACATTATTAGAACCCAATAACGGGAAATAAATAAACTTCACATAAAATCTAATAATATCACAAACATTCTCATATTTCTTTTAAAAGAAGACAGAATAAAATTGATACAAAAATGAAAATATTCCTCAGCCACAGAGAAACAAAAGGAATAAATTAATGACTTGGCTCAATATTCGAATCTCTAACTGGAAACCTGGACGCATCTGACGGAGAACGTCACAAGCACATCATTAGGGAATTACAAAACAATAAAAATAGTTTACAAGAAAATATTCTGAAACAATACTCGCTTTCTTTAAAAGTAATAGAAAAATTTAACTAAACTATTAAACAAATAAATATCAACGAACAACTTCTAGAATAAAAAATTAACCAAATTGCACATATTATGGCACAGAAGGCAGACATAATAAATCAAATAGGTACCTAGTCAATATCTATGAGATAATCGACTCTATTTTACAAGATATAGAAAATTCCTTAACTTTTTCAAAATTGAAAGTCATGCATCCAGGTATAATAAAAACTGAGTGCCATGATTATCCTAAAATGACTCTACATACTTTACTTAATTTCAGAAAAATACAAACTCAATTTTATCTTTGTAAACTTTTTTGACAGAGGGCTGTAAACTTCATTACTTCAGTATTTTTCCCCTAGCTCAAAAACTAGAATAGGAACATATCACTTTCATAACAATACTAAATGCAGTATTTTGAAGCGAATCCAACGATGTAATACATGATGGCGCCTCCAGGATCAAAATATTCCGGAGGTAAAATACCCGACCACTCGGATCTCCGGGCGTCGGGTGATCCTGGGGGTCCTTCATGCAAAGATATAAAGAGAAGATCAAAAACTCAACTCAGAATTGATTTTAGCAATATAAGAGGAATAAGTACAAATATGAATTCAGTTCACCAACATCTTGAAGAACAAAGACCTGACATCCTTGTTCTCACTGAAACTAAAATCAGTTCTGCAACACCTATTGTGAACTATCTTTATCCCGGCTATGACCTACACCACCGATTTCGACATAATTTTGGGATCTGTGTGTACATTAAAAATGACCTTTCATGCCATCGAGAGGAGAAGCTAGAACCAGCGAACCTTGATATCATATGGCTAAAATTCACCTCAAAGTCATCGACCAAGTTTATCTGCTGCCTCTACCGACCGCCAAGTAACACCGATTACCAAAACTTTTTCACGACATTATCCGAAAGCTGTGATAGTATACAGTCAAACTATCCACAGGCGGAAATTGTCTTTTTAGGCGATTTCAACGTCCACAATATACCCTTGCTGAAACACCACAACAAAACAGATAACGAAGGCAGAGAAGCAGAAGCTTTTGCCATAAGTTGTGGTCTAACGCAGCTTGTCGATGAACCTACCCGTATCTCAGAAAGGGGCGAATTTGCAGCGCTTTTAGACTTGTTCCTAACCACCAATCCTGACTCGTACACAATTCAAGTAGATGCTCCACTTGGTTCGTCCGATCATAAACTTATAATAACAAAGTGCGAAATGCTCATCCCACCAAGCCTACAACCACTTCCTCGTAAAATGTGGCACTATAAATCGGCAAAATGGAATGACCTAAAACAGTATTACCTGGATTTTCCATGGCAAGAGGTTTGCTTTAAAACAGCTGATCCCACTATTTGCTGTAATGAAATAACACAAGTAATCTTATCTGGAATGGACGCATATATCCCACATACAACTAAACGTAGAGCTAATGCAAAACCTTGGTTCAACCGCCAGTGTCAAACGGCTGTACAGAAAAAACACAGAGCATATAACCTTTGGAAACGACAACAAACCGCTCAAAACCACACAGAATTTATAGAAGCCAGAAATAGTTGCAAAATTACTATCGACTCCGCTAAAGAAACATACAATCAAAGAATAAAAAACAGGTTGCTGAATTGTCCAAGTAGTTCTAGGTCTTTTTGGTCTCTTGCAAAAGCTGTTGGATCTAACTTCACCAAGTCATCCATACCACCACTTACAGATAAAAATAATCACTTAGCCACAACATCAGAGGAAAAAGCCAATATGCTTGCCCAAATGTTTTCCTCCAACTCCAACCTAACAGTGCCAAACGGAAAAACTCCACCGTTCATTGAAAGGGTTTCCCATAGTAGGTATGCCAGAGGTACCCTTTTGTCACAGAGAAATACGAAAATCCCTAAAAAAGCTGGATACAAACAAAGCAATGGGTCCGGATGGCATTCCCGCAATAGTACTCAAAAATTGCGCCAACGAACTCACCCCAACTTTCACAAAATTATTCAATTTGTCTTACAGGCAAGGAGTATATCCATCATCATGGAAGTCTGCCGCAGTACAACCCATTCCAAAGAAAGGAAAAAAAGACAGATCCATTAAACTATAGACCAATTGCTCTACTTCCGGTGATATCAAAAGTAATGGAAAGAGTTGTGAACAATCACCTAACCAAGTACTTGGAAAAGTACGAAATTATCAACGATAAGCAATACGGATTTCGAAAATATAGGTCAACTGGCGATTTACTTACATACGTCACTCACTTATGGCAAAAAGCGATTGAGTTGCAGGGTGAAACAAGAACAATTATTGCCTTAGATATATCTAAAGCATTCGACAAAGTTTGGCATGAAAATCTGCTCAACAAGCTCAAAGCAATGGGATTATCGCCGAAACTTTGCACTTGGTTTGAAAGTTACCTAAAGGACAGATCCATTTATGTTGCACTGGATGGCCAGAACTCCAACTCTTACCAAATAAATGCTGGTGTGCCACAGGGAGCAATCCTTTCGCCAACTCTTTTCCTGATTTACATAAATGACCTCATAGATAAAACAGTAAATCCACTTTATTGCTTTGCAGACGATGGCAATGTAGTCTCCTCACTCAAACCACCCACAGGTCCTTCCGCACGTGAATTCCATCATCTTAGACTAACTCAAATATCGCAGATAAATAACGACCTGGAGATAATAGAGGACTGGGGTAACAAAAACCTTGTACAGTTCAACGCGCAGAAAACCCAAGCAGCTCTGTTTTCAAAAAAGACCAGCACCGGTGAGCCAAACATCATGCTATCTGGAAGTGCGGTCACATTACAGAGTCAGTTGAACATCTTGGGGGTTACTGCAGAGACCAACATGTCTTGGCACAGTCACGTGGCAGATATTGCTAAAAGGGCTTCCCAAAAGCTGGGGGTGCTATTTCGTACAAGACATCTGTACACACCAAGCCAATTGCTGACACTCTACAAAGCCCAGGGGTGCGATTTTCGAAACCATTCGAGTACATTTCGTACACGAAATTTGACTGCTCCCCATTTAATTTACATTGCTGTCAGTCAAATTTCGTGTACGAAATGTACTCGAATGGTTTCGAAAATCGCACCCCAGATTCGACCAACTATGGAGTACTGCTCACATATATGGAGTGCAGCACCCAAACATACCTTAATGCTTTTGAATACCGTGCAAAAACGAGCTATCAAGCTGATCAATGACCCCGCACTTACTCGTAACTTGGATGGTCTGGAACATCGCAGATCTGTGGGCGATTTATCTCTCTTCTACAGGTACTATCACGGAAAATGCTCTGAAGAGTTGGCACGTATGATTCCACCGAGAGTAGCACCTACCAGGCGAACCCGTCAAACAGACGGTAACCATGAATTTACTGTCAAACTAGAGGCACCAAGAACCTCATTATATCAGAATTCATATCTCTGGAGAACAGCATCGCTGTGGAATAAACTCCCTGCGACGGTTTTCCCTGCAGGTTACAACCTGAACCGTTTCAAGACCAACACACACCGACATTTCCGCGCACTTGCCGCTTCTCGAGCGTGATAGGACATTTCCTTGCGAGTGCGCATATCCGTAAAAAAAAAAAAAAAAAAAAATGACATTTTTCTTAATTTTCGTTCAAATATTTTTGTTTTTTTATGTAGGTAGGTTTTTTTTTCTACTTAAAATATAATTTGAAAACAAAATTTGGACAAAACTCGATTTAAAAGTGGTACATTAGGACGTAAAACGATCTGTAGAATCCAAAAAACAAAAAATATACAGGGTGTGCCGTTTGAAAATCGAAAGTTTTGGTAATTTCCGGTGAAACCGGAAGTCAGAAAAACTTGTCGTGAATGCACAAAAATGACGATTCGTTAGAATATCAAGCCTACCAAGTTTCGTTGATATCGATGAACAACTAAAAAAATGGCAGCCGGAAAGTAATCTCGTGGGCAGCCGGTATACAAATAATGTATTCGGGCATTTTTGCTAACTTTCATTTATACTCGGTTCCAATGATTGCTCAGAGTGAGTTTAAGGTTGTCTTACCGCAAAATAAATTCTTGCTGAAAAATAAATTGCAGTACACATACTATGGTCAAGAATGTCCAGAAATTATCCAGAAATTCAATAATTGTGGAAGAGAAGACATTCATGAAATCCAAAGAGACAGCCCATGCGAAATTAAACTAGTAGAATCTGACAAAAATACCTCCACCTGAGAACAAACCGAAGTTAAAGTCCCGCAAATTATCATCAATCAATTGGACGATTCCAATCAATGGATATTGGTCGTTCCTGTCAAAGAAGCCATCTAATTCAAGGAAGTACAAAACATCATGGGAACATTTATGCTTCAAATACCAATTGGTTGTTAAGTGGCCACTGCTGATGCCATGATGCCGACCCTCAATTTAAGTCGACATCTAAAATATTTGAAATTAGACGACCTTCACCAATTGAGCAAAGAAGAAATGGACATACGCCCACAACTGAGTTTCACCGAAATCAATAGAATACCCAGCCTTGGGACAATCCTTATATATGTCCTCATCGTTATTGCCTGTATCTTCTTGGTTTACATGAAATATGTAAAAGCCGAAGAAGGAAGGAGTTATATCGCGTCTATTTGCTGAGTTTAAAAGGCTTATTTCTCTTTTCAGTTTATTATAAATGTATGTTTTTTCCTAGGATAGTCAGTCAGTTGAAATTAATTATAATTGTAACATTTATTGTAACAAGCTTTCGCTAGTATAAATTTTCGGATTGTTAATAAAGTAATTTTTAAAAAACCAACCCTCGGTTTCTGACTTGGTAACTCACTTTTCAGTAGTATCTACTGAACAACCTCTAATAAATTATATATCATTCGATTCAGCAGAAAATTCTGAGCATTTTTTATCTGAAACTTTTTTCTGTATAATTTATAATTATAAAAAGAAAAATGGTTAAAAAAAAAATAATTAAAAAAAAAATCTTTTTTTTTCAATTTTTGGGGAAACTTTCTTTTATTATTGAATATTTGTGGTTGAAACAATTTTTTTAATAAATTATAGACTTTTCCAAGTAATTTCTTTTTTTGAAATAGAAAATTGATCAAATAATAATGGAGATACGAATTTTTCAAAAATTGCTCCATCCGCGATCTTGAGGTGGCTGTTTTTCGGAAAAAAATAATTTACAGAAATGGCAACATACCATTTGGTAATCTAGTAGTCCCATATTTTCATAAAATAAAGCATTTTCAAACTTAGCACGAGATCGAAGCGAGCGGCCGTTTTTGAGCCCTATGATAATAGACTATTCATAGCAAATGTACATATTTCTATAATAACCTGAGCGAGTTTCTTTCCATCTATCCACCCTACACCTCCCGTCACAGGGAGGCTCTGACAATATGTTTTCTGGATACTGGCAGGTACAAAGGTCGAAGATAAGCTGCATAAGGAACTTTCCAAATCCAAAGAAAGTTAAAGATGTGCAAAGCTTTTTAGGATTATGCAATTTCTATAGAAAGTTCATATGCAACTTCGCAGCAATAGCAAGCATGACGTAACAAAGAAAAACATAGGGTTTCAATGGGGCACAAACCAGGAGGAAGCATTCAATATTCTTGAGGAAAAACTTATATCAGCACTAGTAGGTACTAAAAGCACTTTGGCCCAAATAAAAATACCTACTATTCTACACACAGATGCAGCAACATGTGGAATTTCCGAATTGGGGCAGTGCTATTGCAAGATCACCATAGATTTAATAAGAACACGATAAAGGAGATGCACATCCAATAGCCTATACAGGTCTGGCAAGCCAGCATCTTACAGGCCAATTTTAATGCGATAGAATGAAATCTATAGGAAAAGTTTAAGGTTAAATAGAGAATGGGCACCCATGCTGTTGATGCTGTAACGGCCTAACAGAAATATTGAATAAGACTATATCGATGTATCGCAGATTGCAACACACAACAGACGGACTGGTGCAGCTACCTACCATACAACACAGCCATACAGGACACAACTCGATTCAGCCCGTTTATGCTAACTTTCGCAAGAGAATCCATACTACTTGCGGAGGCCTCTTATGAACGCTGAGGAATCCAGATCATGGGAAAGGCACTCTTGATAAGAGCTATAGCGGTGGAAAATATAGATAAGAGGCAAGGAAAAGATAAGGAGAGACACAGAGAAATTTTGGAGTAGGAGACAAAGTGAAAGTATTTATCTCAATAAGAAAGGTTGGACGGGGTGAGAAGCTGCTTTTGAGATGCTTTGGACCATAAAAAGTAATTAGGAAAATGGAAGAAGTAAATTATGAGATAGAAAAAATTGGAAGCAAAAAGAAGAATAGAGATACGGTCCACGTAAGTATGATGTTGCCTTACAACGACCCGTGGACAGAAGGCGCTCCTGTGAAAGGAGTCAATGGAAATTCAGAAGATGAGATAAATATGAAAAACAGTGCATCGGAAGTAGAATCTGATAGTGATAATTGATAAAGAAACAAGTTAGGAGAACATCAAAAAGCAGACGGAGGCTAGCCTAGATTTAAGATAGTTAAGAAATAGGATTGAAAACATAATTAAGGAGTAAAAATGTAAGGAATATTTATATACCGTGTGTCCCACTAAGGTCGGCCAGGTACGATATTATGGAGACCATAGACCTTACGTATCTTGAAAACGAATGCAGATATTGAATTGCGGTTTGCGTCAAAATGTAGATATTTTTTTGCTGTTTAAGCACAGCAATACAAAAATAATATTATGCCATTTGGAATTTTTATGAAAATTAGAAAAAACTGGATCTTGAATAAAAAGCGCCCTCTAGAAGACGCGGTGGGAACTATCGACCCCGAACGAAGTGGTGTTCTTAATAACAATGAAATTCTCTTCCAAATAAACCCAAATTGAATGAGTTTGAATGAGGGGTATGGAAGATACAGCAATTTCTAAAAAAAAAATTTCACCAGCTTCCCCCACCCTTATTACTGAAGATACGAAAAAAAGCCTAATAACGAAACTGGCGCAAAAATTAATGAACTTTTTATTTCTGTTGTTAAAACAGTATCTTAATATAGCGATTTCTTGAGAAAAGTTGAATTTTTAGCTATATCATCGTAATTGCGCCCCCTAGCGGTCATCCTAGAAACTTGAAAATAATTTCCATCAATTTCTCTTGGCCGATTTGGTGAAGAAAAAAAAAATCCCGAAGCCGTAGGGTCTATGGTTTCCATAATATCGTACCTGGCCGACCTTAGTTGGACACCTGGTATGTACCAAGGATTGTCCACTTCGAACGTTGGACCAAGATTGGCTCTGAACTGAGTAGGGGCACTAGTTTCTGAACCTAATGCAATAGGCATAATGACATAATGAACAAATCAAACAAATCAAAGCTTCACTACACTGACAAGTAAAAAACCGATGGACTAAAGGCACCACAAACCAGGCAACGGACACTTAGACTGTGGGACCGTATACACCCCACGACCTAGCTGACCAATCCGCCAGGCAGGAGAAAGAATTTGGAGACACGGAACCGGAACCGGAACGCGAAATCTAATGCAAACAACATGTTGAAGAAGGATACACAGAACCGGACCAATTTCAAGAAAACCCCCAAGGGTGAAGCTACAAATTTTTTTTCTGAATTCATCGTTTTATTGTCTGAATAATAATGCACCCGTTCCCATCTCCTAATTATTATATATTGTTATATATATTTTTAGATTTAGGTATTTTTTATTATTGAATTTGTAATAGTGGCTCTTCTATAGCATTGGGGTTCAATGCTTTTCAGAGGGGGAGCATATTATGTCAACAAGCAAAGCTACTCAGGAAAATATGACCCTGTATATGATTGACCAACTTATTGATTGGCGAGTCAGCGATAAACGAATATAAATAGTGGTCGGCAACACACGGATAGGCAGACTTGAACCAGCGCAATAACCTCTTTCGGGAAAGCTCCTCTGGACAGCCCTTTATTTAAACGATTCGCCTTTAACGTAGCTCTGTGTTTTTCAGGTAGGTAGCTCCCTGAGTCCCTATAGAAGAGGCACTATATACCCTAGGGCCATTCTTTGGTAATTACTAATTACTATTATAACCTTTACTCTACCTACTATATACCTTAAACTAAATACCAAGTGAGTCTCTATCCTCCTGACCCTATGCTACACCCTATGTACCCCGTCACGACAGGATGAGGTTGTGACAATACTATTTAATTAACAATTAAAAGGTAAACATTTTCTTTTCTCACACCGGTTTTTTATCAAAAAATATTCAAATTAAACCAAATAAAAAAATTGAAAGTGACAAATGTGATTTTTTCTTAAAGCACACAACAAACTTCTTAAATCCGAGATTGAGGTGTTTATTTCACATGTGAGATAATCCATTTCAAGTCCATTTCTAGAAATTTGGAGGATTGGATTAAGTACAGGGTGATCTATTATAAATGTTACCCCTCCTAACTTTTTCATTTGATATTTTGACAAAAGTGTCAAATACAAAAGTTTCAAGAAATTGTCGAAACTTTTCAACTAAGTCAGTTTTAGGCATACAGGGTGCGTCAAAAAAGTGCAGTAGTGTGAAGTTATATTTTTTCGAATGGAACACCCTGTATATTGTGCGCTTATTTGTCAGTCCCTTTCAACCTGATTTCAACGATATACGGTTTGATATGTCTATCTTCAACAGTTATAGGGAAAAACATGAAAACCCCTTTCAAGGTTTCATATTGAAAAAAGAAAAATTATACCATTTAAGCTTAAGATAATGTTTTTTATAAACTGTTTATGGTTCAAATTTCATTCATTAATATACAAGGTGAACTATTATACTAAATCCAGATGTCCCAGTTAATATTATTTAAAAAAAAATAACATGAGAGACCTAGGAAGGAATTTTCGCGTTTTCCCTATAACTATTGGAGATAAACCGAGAGATAAACATATCAAACCATATATCGTTGAAATCAGCTAAAAGGGGACTAACAAATAAGCGTACAATATACAAGGTGTTCCATTTAAAAAAAATTAACTTTATACTGCTGCACTTTTTTGACGCACCCTGTATGCCTAAAACTGATTTAATTAAAAACTTTTGACTAAAACTTTTATATTTGACACTTTTGTCAAAAACGTCAGATGACAAAGTTAGCAGGGGGTGACATTTATAATAGATCACCCTGTACTCTGATCCGGATAAACTCTTTAAACCTGGGGTGTTTATTTCAGGATTATTAATTCCCATTATCAATCCAATCTACTTAGTATCCGGATACGATACAACGCATGAAATAAATGTAGTCATGATGGAAAACTTATGTGATTGAAAGCCATTGTGTGTTTCATTGTTGTCAAAAAAAGTCAAAATTAGGTGAATTATTATATAAAAACACTTCATTTTTATAATAATTTATCACTGTCTAACTTTCACAGAGTATATTATCCTGTATTTCTTTATGTTAGAGAAAGAATTTTAAAAGAGTTACAGTTTTCTATTGAGAACCCTTACTGGTAGCTGTTCAAAAAAAAAATATATATATATATATATATATATATATAAATAGTGTAGGTATTCGTGACTGGCAACTTATAAATGGAAGATATTTTCTGGGGTATCAGTCTGGGTCTAAATAAAAGTCTTAAAACTTTTTAGCTACGCCTAGCTTTCGAAAATTTTTATTTTCTTCTTCAGGGCTATATAAAAAGAATAATATTTATACAAATAAATATTAAAAGGAAGGCTTACTTACTGCTATGTGTTTTAAATTGAAAAAATATCATTTACAAGAAAATTTGGCATACTTTTTAAATAAATTGTTACAATCTGACTTTTTTAGTATTACTTTCAGGTATGAGTATGATCTGAAATTTACAAATAACAATGGTTCAAGAAATGGTGGAAATGTTTTTTTAAGAAAATTTCAACATTATTCCAAAGAAAAGTTGGTTTATGTTTTGATAAATTTATAAAAGTGATATATTTTGACTATAAGTGAAGTTATTATTATTTATAGGTTTCATTGTTAGGATATTTGAATAGATAATGCTTAAATCATCTATGTCTGATCTTTTATTCATAGAATTGTTATTTAAAAAGATTTCAACCATCTCCAAAAACAATCTTTTATTATAATTTTGTTCCCTATGTAATATTTTGGTTTCATTATAATTAAA